>PVKN010028372.1:0-13259 GCA_004027915.1 Capromys pilorides
TGGTGCAAATTCCAGACCAGCCTGGGCTATACTCTCTGTGAGCTCAAGGCCAGCCTAAACTGCATAGTGAGACCCTATTTCAAAAAGACAAATAAATAAATAAATAATTAAAAAATTAAATCCCCAAAGCTGGATGTGGTGGTGTATCACTGTAATCCTAGCACACAGGAGGCTGAGGCAGGAGGACTTCCCTGATTTTGAGGCCAGCATGGACTACAATGGTGAATTCAAGCTCAACCTGGACTAAGTGAGGCTGTCTCAAAACACAAAACGAAACAACAAAAAAGAATTCCATAGAAGAGGATGCTAAGATAGAAGATAAGATCTGATTCTTGAGGAAATGAGGTAGGGTAGCATAGGTAAGGAGAGAATAAAAACTTTCCTATCTAAAAAGAGACGGCCTAAAGTTGGGCCAGTACTACATTCATTCATATGTGTACTCAAGGAGGATTGGCAAAAATGAGATGCATTAACAGAAACTGAGACAGTACAGCCTTTAGGAATCATGTGACAAGTAGCGATGACATCCATCCAGAGATGAGCTAGGGGAAGGCCAAGGAGTAGACTACACATCATCTGATGATAACACAGAATATGTTGGGGACAGTGGATGTGGAGAGAGATGACTGGACGTAGCGAGCCTGATTTTTTTATTTTGTTTCAGAGACAGGGGCTTCCTTTATAGTGCAAGCTGGCCTTGAACTCACAGAGAGTCCAGGTTGGCCTCCAACTTCCGTCAATCCTCCTGCCTCAGCTTCTGAGTGATGGGATTATAGGTATGTGCTACTACATCCAGCAACAGTTTGGTTTAAGAGCATTTTTTTTTTTAAGATGGTGGTGGTACTAGAAATTGAACGTAATGCCTCTGCACTAAGCTATAACCCCAGCATCTTTAAAAATTTAAAAAAACAAGATTGCAAGTCACTAAATTGACTAGATCAGACGTGAACTCTTGGTTCAGCCTCCTAGAGTGCTGGGATTACCAGCATGTGTCCTCACACTCAGCTATCTGTCTGTCTGTCTTTCTTTCTTTCTTTTTTTTGGGCAGTACCAGGGATTGAACTCAGGACCTTGCACTGAGCTATCTCCCTGGCCCTTGGCTATGTTTCTCTAAGAGCAATCCATACTTCCTAGGTGCTGTAAATATTGGTCTTCTTCTTTTACACTTATTTTCCCTACTCTACCCAGAAATTTCTGGGACACATTTGAAAATGGCCACATTCAGTCACATGCAAGTCAAGCAGACCTGGGACTCCAGACAAGCATCTGTGACCCATTTCACAGTGGGTCACTGAGGACTTAGCGGGCAATCTACATGCACCTGGGGCTGCAAAGGCTCACACAGGCCCATGGAAAACTGCTGTGAGTAATCCTTGCCTCTCATAAAAAGGTAGAGTTGTTCCTTCAAGCCTATGTGCTGTTCATTCCTCTACTTCATCTCTGCTCATTCATAGTGATTTTAATTGTTGTGTGTGTGATCTTAATTTTTGCATTAAACCACACATGCCACATAAATGCAGTGGCAGCACCTCAGTTCACAAACTTAATTCATTCCACAATTCTGGAACAGAGGGCCACGTTTGTGCTTGTGTGGGAAAGATGGCCACACCACATTTGTCACTCTCAGTGCAGTTTGAAAACAAAAACAAAATTTTGCGAAGTGCTTCTCTTTGGTAACCAAATTGGAAACAAAAGCATTTGTAAGTTGAGATATCACTGCACAGTGTTTTTGGTGCTGGAGACTGAACCTCTCACTTCACATATGCTATGCAAACCCTCTACCACCTCCAGCCAGCCCTCCAGGTTCTTTTAGTCATAGTTTTTAAATGCTGAATAGTTTGTACTTGTCACATTAGTTAGATTAACTACCACATATCAGACCAGATTATGACTAGTGGCTACACACTTTCTTCCACACTAAAGAAAACATATATAAGAAGATTTATACTACTTTATTATCCTGCTATGGAAGGCTTTTTTTTTTTTTTTTCCTAATTAAAGCACTACCTAAATTTGAAGGACTGGGGGCCAGTGAGATGGCTCAGTGGTCTAAAATGCCTGCTTAGGCAAGCTTAGGCAACTGCGGGGACTGAGGTTTGATACCTGGCATCACATGCTGCGCCAGCCCCACCCACAGGGCAGGCTGAGCCAGCCATTACATAAATAAACAAATAAATAAATGAACAAATAATTAAAAAGATAAATTATTTATAATAAAATTATAAAATTAATATAAATTATTTATAAATAAAATTATTAAACAAATAAAATTCTCTTTATGGTTGTTTTGTTTTTGTGCTAGGGATTAAACCCAGGGCTTTGTGCATAAAAAGTAAGCATGCACTCTATGACTGAACTACGCCCTTCCCTTTGACTGTTAAAAGCTCTAATATGATCAATTATATTGGTTCTTTTGAAACAAGGTTGCCCTATGTCGTCCACCCTGGTCTTCAACTTGCTATCCTCCTGCCTCAGCCTCCCAAGTACTAGAGTCATAAGTGTAAGCCACCATGCCCGGTGTAACCTAATATTTGGACAACTATGTAATTCACACAAAATGAAGTAATTCAATCTAAAGGCTTAAAAATGGAGATGACAAGAATCAGAGGCTCTGGTTTGTCCTAGGCTAGTGCGGTGAACCCACAGCACGCGTGGCACAGCTCGCTGTTTGCTATAACTGAAAGCTCTACAAGGCTCGCCACTGCTGGCCTAGGCTCTGCCCAGTTTTCTTCTGACCGAACACTTGTGAATGTTCAACCTCAGGACTACACTGCAGGCCACAAAAGCCCGTAGAATTCTCCCACTGCTCTTACAACTGCATGAAAACTAAACCTTATACTAAATCCCTTATTCTGTTTTTTAAAAGTATTTGGTACAGGGTCTCACTATGCAGCTCGGACTTGTAGTGATCCTCCTGTTTCCAGCCTGCTCAGTGCTGGGATTACAGGCATGGGTCACCATGCACAGTCTCAGTGGCCGGCTCAGCATGTCTGGAGGCAGGGCCAGTGCAACATGTGGTCTAGGGATCGAAACCAGGTCCGTATGCATGGTGGCATGTGCCTGTAATCTTAGCTCTTGGGAGGCTGTAAACAGGTGAATCACTAGAGTCTGATCTAGTAGTGAGACTCTGGACAACCTATAGACCTTTCCCTAAATATTAAAAAAAAAAAAAAAAAAAAGACTTCAAGGCTAGGTGTGGTAGCATATGTCTATAATCCTGACACTCAGGAAGTTGAGGCAGGAGGACTGCTGAGTTCAATGTCAATCTGAACTGCATAGCAAAACCCTGTCTCAAAAGACTTTTATGCCCTGTAAGTATGGTGGCATGGAAAGGCCAAAACTCAGAGTCAACAACTGCACAACTGCATAATGGGCAGAGTAAAAGCAAGCACAATAATAATCTCACTGGAAGTCATATAGATTGTGACAGGACTAAGATGTCATTAGTAATGAAACTTTGCGGCCGGCGAGATGGCTCAGCAGTCTGGAGCTCCTGCTTAGGCAAGCTTAGACAGTCACAGGGACTGCGGTTCGATCCCCCACACCACACGCTGTGCCAGCCCCGCCCCCAGGACAGGCTGAGCTGGCGATAATACAAATAAATAAATACATAAATAAATAAAGTAATGAAACTTTGATTCATGATTTGTGAAAACAGGTTTTCACAGATCTACCCACATTTCAAAGTTTCTGTCTCAATCTGCAGAGGTAGAAAAGAGGTCTTTAACAGTTGCTAGCACTTCATTTATAAAAACTATACCTAGATTTCCAAGTTTACTTTTTTTTTTTTTTCCCTCTTTTTGAGACAGGGTCTCGCTATGCAGTTCAGGCTGGCCTTGAGCTCATTTTTGTAGCCCAGGCTGGTCTTGAACTCACACCGATCCTCCTGCCTCAGCCTCCCAAGTGCTGGGATTACAGGCGTGTGCCACCACGCCTGGCTAAGGTTACTTTTATTATCACCCCACAACCCATGTTCACACATTTACCTGAAATTCATCCATGATGCTGAATGTATACTCATGCCTGGCCACTACGTGATGACAATTCTTACACAGATCTGCCAAAACAAGAAGATTCTTACAGAATTAAGTCTTGGAAAGTTTCTTAGAAGAGTAAAAGTTGTACTCTCAGCAAGATATTATAAAGAGGATATTAGCTCTGTCACAGATAATGTAGAAGAAAACTAGTTATAATATTGACTTCCCTAAGAATTCCAGAATCTATCATGTAGCAACACTATAAAATTAGGATCTGAATTCAGAGGCATAATGTGCGTACATGAATGCCCACTGAAAGCGCTCCCAAATAATCAATTAACAGATACGTAAGGATATCTTTTAAAACTAGTCGAACTTATCTAACTTTGTAAAAGATTTATGTCGTGGCCTGTCATATACCTCAGGTGACTAAAGCACTTGCTTAGGCAGAGCGCCCTGGCAAGCTATGCTGGCCCCCTCCCCGCCAGGCGCACTGAGATGGCTGGGGGTGAAAGCACAAACCAGTAATCCCAGCACTTGGGAGGCTGAAAATAGGAGAATGCTAAGAGTCTGATCTACTTAGTGAGACCCTGTAGACCTGTACTAAATATAAGCAAAAATAATAAGTAAAAAAAATGTTGTCCCTTTAGGAGAGACAGTAACTCTGTTATTATCAAACATTAATAAAAACCAATGCTGGACATTAAAGTGAATTTAATGGTAATGAAGGAGTCACAGCAAAATGATGCAGTCATTGGGCCAGGGAGAGCTCGGCAGCATAAGCGCCTGCCTGGCAAGTACAACGTCCTGAGTTCTAGCCCCAGTACCAATAAATAAATAAGTAAATAAATATAATAAAATAAAACAAAGCAAAGCAAAGCAACGCAGTCCTAACTATAACTTAGAGTACTATGCGCCATATACACATAAACTTTGTGGTACCAGGGACTGAACACAGGGCTTTGCCCAGACCCTTTTGTGACAGGGTGTTGCTAAGCCGTAAACTTACAACTGTCTCACCTCAGCCTCCCAAAGTACTGGGGTTATAAGTGTGCCTCCAGCAAGAGATGATCTTTTAAGTATTTTTTAGCTATTTATTCACTATATGTTCTAAAAAACTCAGTAAGAAAAATATTACAATTATCACTTTTTTTAATAAACAGGGAGACCTGGGCATGGTAATCCCAGCACTTGGGAGGCTGAGGTAGGAGGATCAGTGTGAGTTCAAGATCAACCTGGGCTACAAAAGTGAGCTCAAGGTCAGTCTGAACTGCATAGCGAGACCCTATCTCAAAAGGACAAAATAAATAACAAAAACAAACAAACAGGGAAAGCTACATTGTGTTTAACGAAGGTGCACTTATTTTATTTTTTTATTTTTTGCTATCAGGGATTGAACTCAGGACCCTGCGCTTGCCAGGCAGGCGGGCGCGTATGCCACCAAGCTCCCCAGCACACCCTATATTGTGGTTAAGAAGGTAGGGCAACTGCTGAGGTATATGGTGTTGGAAACAGAATCCAGACCCAAGCATTCTGGCTCCAGAGCCCTTGCTCATGATAACTGTGTGTGACTGCCAAGAACTAAACACAGTTTTAACAGAATGTATGCTTCATACTGCTTTCAAAACAGACTCACATATATCCAAGAGCCAGGAAATAAGCAAGAAGGGGATGTGAGCAGTTTAAACACTTGTCACAATGTCCACATATAGCAAATGCATACACAACTTAATTTACTCAATCATTCTTAGCCCCCCCAGTGGATTTATTTTTATTATATAATTTAATAAAAAACTTTGGTGCTTGAATCACTAGCTTTAGTTATCTGCAAAAGTCACTTACATAGAATATCTGCTGACATTAGATAATGAGCTGTTAACTATATTTTACTCTTAAAAACCTAACCAGTGACTAGTTGCAATATAGCAGGCCTTATGACACTCTGTACAACATATCAAATCTCTAAAAGCTGATACCTGCTAACAGATCTGCATTAAAAAAAATAAAACCTACTTACGATCATAGGTCACTATTTCTTCTCCATCTTCCTCTTTTAGGGATTTGTTTGTGATTAGCATAAAATCCCGCTTATTGCATACTGCACAGCCAGTAAAGTTCAGTAAGAAAGATCCACTCTCAAGGCAGGTGTTACCCTAAAATATTAAATACAGTAATTTAATTCTTACATTTTGATATCTTTGGTAAAGACAGATTTAAATTCTATGGCTAGAATTTACTTGCTTTAAGTCTTCATCAAGTAGCTATCAGCTTTGTAAAAGACATGTTATTCATGATTAATAAAACTGATGCACTGCTAAGTCTGCAAGTTTCTGAAGACAGCACCTGTATGCAGAAGAGCACGCCGCAAGCAGGTAGTGAGGGATGTGCAGAAAGGCAGTTATTAGGCTCTCGAGCCTACATAGTACCACAAAATAAACCACAGCATTCAGACCCACAGACACCAGCTCTGATGGGTACGTGAATCTGGCAGAGAAAGCAAATTTCATGATGCATGGCACAGCACACTAGAAAGACAGGGTTTAGATAAGTTGCTAAGAAATAGTGGCCAGCTGATACTCCTGGCTTAAAGGAACTCTGCTGCATTCTTACTACTAACTGTAAGAATGAAGTCATTTTACAAATATTCTAGCCTAACCCATTTCTGGGCAAAAAATACAGAGCATTTTGAAATAGTCACTGTCACTAAAAATCATCTATATCAACACTCCTCCAAAGTATTCATGTACCTGATACTCAAGGAAAAGCCAACTGTTTTTATCTTCATGGGGCTTAAGAACTGAGCTCTACCTTAACCACCACCACCTTACATGCCACAGTAAGCATGGATTCCCAGCACTACATCAGTTTCTTCTAAGAACCCTCTCAGGTCTGTGTATGAAAGAAAAGATTAATCCTGGTGGGAGAAATCAAAACATGACTGTATGGTGTGTGTGTTGAATCATTTATTTATTTATATATTTAATTTATTTCTTTCTGGGTCTAGCTACACAGCTCCGACTCAGATCCTCCTGTCTCAGCCTCCCCAGTGCTGGGATTATAGAGGTGCACCCACACTGCACATCTGGGGTTCTGGGACTGGCACGGCATGTGGTACCAGGGATCAAACCCAGGTCCTTGTGCTTGCCAGGCAGGCGCTTAGACTGCCAAGCTATTTTCCCAGCCCCAGTTTAGAGATATTAAGTCATTCACTTAACTACAAATGGAAAAAAGCCTTGGAATTAAAGTATAAACTTACTTGTAGCTATCAAGGACAAGTACTTAGTCTTGCTTTCTTTTATATAAAAAAGTAAATTTTAAATGTTAAAATTGGGCTGGCGAGATGGTTCAGTTGTCTAAAGCGCCTGCTTAGGAAAGCTCAGGCAACTGCAGGGACTGCGGTTCAATCCCCGGCACCGCATGCTGTGCCAGCCCCGCCACCAGGGCAGGCTGAGCCAGCCATAAAATAAGTAAATAAAGAAACAAACAAACAAATAAATAAAAATAAAATAAAAAATAAATAAATGTTAAAATTATACTAAAATGTAGTTTACAGAGAATAAATTATATTGCAAGGACACAGATGAAAGAGTTTTTAAACAAACACACATAACCAGTCAGCCACAACACAACCAAAACACAGAACGTTTCTCTCTCCCCAGAAGTTCCTTCACGCTTTAGGTCTATCTCAACCTCTGCCCCACACCAGGGACTCAACAATCTGATGCTCTCTCCACATTCTTCTAAGTCCCAGAATTTCACAAGGACCATTCCAGTGCACAGATTCATCTGGTTTTTTTTAGGTACCAGGGATTGAACTCAGGACCCCATGCCTGCTAGGCAAGCGCTTATTCTACTCGGCTATCACCCTGGTCCCTCATCTGTTGGTGGACATTTGGGGCACTTTTGGTCTTGATTACAATGAATAAAGCAACTTTGAAAATTCATAGCCAGGCGTAGTGGTGCATGCCTGCAATCCCAGAACTTGGGAGGCTGAGGCAGGAGGGTCAGTGCGAGTTTGAGACCAGCCTGGGCCACAAAAGTGAGCTCAAGGCCAGCCTGAATTGCATAGCGAGACCTTGTCTCAAAAAGACAAAAAAAATCACATCTAAGTCTTGTGTGGGTCTTTTTTTTTTTCCTCTTGGATAAGTATCTAATAAGAGAACTGCTAAATTCATCACATGTTCAAAAAAATTAACTACGTAAGAATCTGCCAAATGATTTTTCTTTTTTTTTTTTTTTTTGGTGGTATTGGGGATTGAACCTGGGACCTTGTGCTTGCCAGGCAGGCACTTATACCGCTGAGCCATATCCCCAGCCCTGGTTTTTCATTTTAAAGGCCTGTAGACCCATTCTTACAGGCCTTTTAAATGAAATAGCAATATTATTATGAAATAGTAATATTATTATAGTTTTCCTTCAGGTTTCCCCAGTGATTAATATTAAGCACCTTTTCTTTGTGCATCTTTATGGCTTCTTTGGTGAAGAAGTGTGTTGAAGTCTTTTGCTCATTTTTAAAGTTAGACTGCTCACCTTCTTTTATGGCTGGCTGTCTCAGCCTGCTCTGAGGGTGGAGCTGGCGCAGCATGTGGTGCCGGGATCGAACGAGGTCCCTGTGGTTGCCTAAGCTTGCCTAAGCAGGTGCTTTAGACCTCTAAACCATCTCGCTGGCCTCAGACCTCATCTTCTTGTATTAAGAATTCTTTGCAGGGGCCAGCGAGATGGTTCAGTGGTCTAAAGCGCCTGCTTAAGAAAGCTCAGGCAACTGCAGGGACTGCGGTTCGATCCCCGGCACCACATGCTGCGCCAGCCCCACCACCAGGGCAGGCTGAACCAGCCATAAAATAAGTAAATAAAGAAACAAACAAGCAAACAAATAAAATAAAATAAAAATTAAAAAAAAAATTCTTTGCATATCTTAGGTAACAAGATATTTATTCATTTATTCTTCTTTTGAGTTCTTACACTAGGGAGACTATATGATATTTGCATATGTAGGTCTGGTTTATTTCCCTTATGAATATATGTTCAAGATACATCCACTTATATGTGAAGTTCTCTAGTTTATCATTCCTTATAGCTGAGTAATATTCCATTTTATGAAAATACCACATCTTTTTCAACTATTCTTCAGATGATGGGCATTTTGGTTGTTTCCAAGATTTGGCTATCACAAATTGTGCTGCTAGGTAACAAGATATTTTTGCCAAAAGCAACAAAGATTTTCTGATTAGTTTGCTTTTTAAGAAATGGGCCTCTGCTGGGCATGGTGGTGCATGTCTGTAATTCCAGCACTTGGGAGGCTGAGGTAGGAGGATCGGTGTGAGTTCGAGACCAGCCTGGGCTACAAAAGGGAGCTCAAGGCCAGCCTGAACTGCACAGCGAGACCCTGTCTCAAAAAGACAAAAAAAAAAAAAAAAAAAAAAAAAAAAAAAAAAAAAAAAAAAAAAAAAAAAAAAAAAAAAGAGCTCTTTATCATTAACCTAATGATTTATATCTACATTTCTGTTGTATTATTACAAAGTTTACGGTTGAATCTTACAAATTCCAATATCATTTTTTCTTTCAGTTTGTGCTTATTGTCAAGATCTTAAGAAGACATCTTTGCCTACCCCAAATTGCAAAACTGCAAAGATTTTCCTCCTGTCTTCTTTGAGAAGTTTTATAGCTTTAATTTGTAAGTTTTGGTTTATGATCTATCTTGATATGAGGCTCAAACTTCCATAAAGATACTCAGTTATTCCAGCAACATTTGTTGAAAGAAGCCTTTCCTCACTGAATTACAACGGTGTCTTTGCAGAAAAATCAAATGGCACACATACTGGTCTAGTTTGACTCTTCTGTTCCCTTGATTTATCTATTGATCACTGCGGCAATACTACTTTTTTTTTGGGGCGGGGGGGCAGGCACTAGGGACTGAACACAGGACTTTATACTAAGTGACATCCCCAATCTTATTTTTTAAAAAATTTGTGAGACAGTCTCACTAAGAAGCTAGATTTCCCTGGCTGAGCGCAAATCTGTGATCCCTCCTGCCTCAGCTTCCTGGAGTGCTAGGATTACAGACATGGGCCATCATGTCCAGCAACATTCTCTTGATGTGGCTTCATAGAAAGTCTTTACATGGAGGCCAGATAGCTCAACGGAATAAAGTGCCTGCCTAGGCAGACTAAGGGGCCAAGGTTGGAGGTTCAATCCCCGTGCCACGTCAGCCCTGCCCCTGGGCGAGCTGAGATGGTGATTGAGACTGGGTGTAGTAGCATGCAGCTAGGATCCTAGTGCTTGGAAGGCTGAAAACAGGAGGATCACTACAATATGATCTGTGTAGTGAGATCCTCTAGACCCTGTGCTAAATACATTAAAAAAAAAAAGTCATTACAAGGAGTTGTGGAGATAAGAAATTAGCATCTCAAGAAGCAGAAACCTATAAACAAAGCCCAGGGACAGTTGTAGTCTGTTACTTGGGAATTCCTGGAAGCTGGGATTCAAGGAGGCGCTTAATGCTTATCCTGATGGCTCCTTGTTTGTTATCTCCTCCCTTGCATGGGATGTTAATGGTTGTCTACTCCCCTGCTTGGAGTGTTTTTAATTAGCATTTGTGTGAACCTAGTGATAGGGAAAAGGTGGAAATCAATGGAGAAAGTGGTCCTCACGTGATCATGTTCACTAGCCCAAAATAAAGCTGAGATGCTTCAGGGGTTCTGGGCTCACTTTGAGAGAGAAAAATCTTAGTGAGACCTCTAAGCAAAATTCATTGGGTCTTTTCGTCCTTTCTTTCGGCCCCGACTCATAACATATAACATGGAGTAGCTTATGTACTATAACCCAGCTACTATAGGGTGGGGTTGTTTTCTAAAAAATTTTAGAATTTTTTTTTCATAAAAATTTTAGAATTCACAAACTTCCACCAAAAAACCTGCTGTAATTTGAAACAAGACTGGTTGGAGTCAGACCACCATGGATACTAAAATTTAGGAAAGTAAAACCATCTCTAAAAAAATCTACATACCAATTTCCAATAGAACTGAATGGGCTGCACCATAAACACAGCTCCTGCACAGCCCAGACTGCACTCTAATCTGATCTTGCAAACAGGCAGAGCGGAAACTGAGGAAACACTGAGCAAAGAGAAGGCATCTGTATCCCCTGTGGGGTAAGACAGCACTTGGAAAGGCAAACTACCGGTACAGTGTACAAGCAACTGCTGGGACGTCCCTGAGGGCCCGCCCTACCCATCTGAAAGCAGTGAGCGCACCCTTGACCGGTGAGGTGTGGCCCTTTTACTAGACTATTAGCATCCAAATTTGGGAAGGCAAACTAAAGCACATAATACTCTAGGAAGGTTCTGAGGCTTCCATACGAGGAAAAAAACCACAATCAAAATTAATTCTACCATAACAACAGTAAGGTCATATGAGTTTTAAGAAAGGAAAAAGGTCGGGGCCAGGGAGATAGCTCAGGGGCCCAAGTGCCTGCCTGGCAAGTGCAAGGTCCTGAGTTCTATCCCTGGAAATAAAAGAAAGAACAAAAGAAAATGTGAGGCAGCTAAGTCTTGGTTGAAGATTTTTTTTTTTCACTTAGGTATTTGGTACAGGGTCTCACTATGCAGCTCTGACTTGTAGTGATCCTCCTGTTTTCAGCCTCCCCAGCACTGGGATTACAGGTGTGCACCACCATGCCCAGTCTCAATCTGTCTCAATGCACCCCAGGGCCCAGGCCAGGGAACCAGGGATAGAAGAACCCCTGCGCCTGCTAAAGCAGGCGCTTTAGTCTATTGAGCTATCTCACCAGCCCAAAAGATTTCTAAAAGGGGGCTGGCGAGATGGTTCAGTGGTCTAAAGCGCCTGCTTAGGAGGGCTCAGGCAACCGCGGGGACTGCAGTTCGATCCCCGGCACCACATGCTGCGCCAGTGCCACCACCAGGGCAGGCTGAGCCAGCCACAAAATGAATAAATAAAGAAACAAACAAACACAACAAGCAAACAAATAAATAAATAAATAAAATTTAAAAAAAAAAAAAAAGATTTCTAAAGGTACACAAGTGTGCCAAAAGATATGACTGAAAACTACAATGATAACTAGTTCAACAGCTGGTAGGATGGCATAGTGTAAGATACTTTTACAAATTTTTTACAAACAAGTATTTCTGATGGTATAAGCTATTATAGATATAGGCATAATGTTTACATAAGTTAATGTATATGTTTGTAAAGAAATATTTAAAATTAAAAATGGAAGACTGGGCTGGGGAGAGATAGCTCATTAGAATAAATGCTTGCCTGGCAAACACAAGATCCTGAGTTCAATCCCCAGTACTGAGGGGTGCGGTGGGGTAGGGTGGGGTGGGGGGAGGAAGGCTGAGGAAGTAACTCTGTGGCTAAGTACTTACTAGCTTGTGCAAGGCTCCTGATGTCTGCCTATATAAGGCTGTTCTTTTTTTGCTGTTCTTTTTTTAATGTAGGCATTTGTAACCATAACATTTAAAAATGCAAAATAGCATTATAAAACACACAGTCACATACAATGTTTTTAATTATATATCCACCTCAGCATCTAATTAAAGTTGGCTTATTCCTATCTACCAAGCAAGAATTTGAGCTATATGAACTACATGAACTCAGGTAGCTTAGTTTTAGATGTGGTATAAAACACAGGACTTATCTTTTTTGGTGGTGGTGGTATCAGGGATCAAACATAGGACCTTGTGCTTGCCAGGCAAGCACTTATTCACTAAGCTATCTCTCTAGCCCCAAAACACATAACTTTTAAACTCATATTCATTTACACTGATTTTTCCTTTTGATTAATCTAATGATTTCTGTTGTACCATTACGATATTTACAACTGATATTTGAAATATATAAAGTGCAGGCAATATTTACAACTGATATTTGAAATATATAAAGTGCAGGTTTCATCTGAATTTGATTTGCAAAAATTTTATTACAGCTGGGTGTGGTGGCACACACCTATGATTCCAGCACTTGAGAGGCTGAGGCAGTGTGAGGCCAGGCTGGGCTATGTAGTAAGTTCAAGGCCAACTGGAACCATATAGCAAGACTCTTGTCTCAAAAACTAAAAAATAAACTTGAAAAAATTATTAGTTTTGTTCTGTTAAGCTATTTTAGAAAATGCAACATGGTTCTAGTTTTAAATGGTTTGCTAAATGCTTTTTTAAAAGAAAAATATTTTTGCTTCATAGCTGAATAAAAATATTTAGTTTTAGAACATTAGTACGGTTAATTTCCAATCCTATCCATGCTTGAGTTCAAGTTCTCAGTGTAA
>PVKN010028373.1:0-13283 GCA_004027915.1 Capromys pilorides
GTGTGTGTGTGTGTGTGTGTGTGTGTGTGTGTTAATGTGTGTGTGCAGTTCAGCTGACTCCATCCCCTGCAGATAAGAGCTGGTCCAGGGCAAAAGATGCCTGTTTAGATGATGTTGACATCAACAGTCAGCTCAGCAGTGAGTGGAGGTCAGGAGATAAGATGCGCCAGGGCCCCGCCTGTGGCATGGTGTGACCTGAGTCAGGTCCTTCCTCCCACTGACTCACCCCAGACATTGTTAAGACACATCGTTTAAGTTTCATTTCTTCTCTATCAGTTCCTGTTTACAGTGATATTGTGACATTCCTCGTATGGGCTGATATAGCACACAATGCATTTTCATTCTTTTTTTTTGCACAGAATCTCACTATCCAGCTTGGACTCATAGTGATCCTCCTGTTTCCTGCCTCCCAAGGGCTGGGATTACAGGTGCACACCACTGTGCCCGGACTCCATTGCTGGCTCAGCATGCTCGAGAGCAGAGCCAGTGCAGCTGGCGGGGCCAGAAACCCAACCCTGGCCCCTGTGCTTCCCTAAGCAAGTGCTTAGTCTACTGAGCTATACTGCCAGCCTTTCCTTATCCTGTTTGCCTCATCTTTCTCCCTCTGTCCTCCATTTCTTGGTTTCCCTTTTCTTTCACAGACATTCTTCTTTGCATGTATATAATCTTTTTTTGTGTGTGTATCTTTTTGAGACAGAGTCTCCCTATGCAGTTCAGGCTGGCCTTGAGCTCACTTTTGTAGCCCAGGCTGGTCTCGAACTCACACCGATCCTCCTGCCTCAGCTTCCTAAGTGCTGGGATTACAAGTGTGTGCCACCACGCCTGGCTGCATGTATATAATCCTTTATGTATTTATTTACTTATTTGGTACAGGGTCTTGATAAGCAGCTCAGACTTGTACTGATCCTCCTGTCATGGCCTGCCCAGCACTGGGATTCCAGGTGTGCACTACCACGCTCGATTTTGGTGACTGGCTCAGCATGGGGCCGACATGGCCTGCTGTACCAGGGATCAAACTTGGGTCTTTGTGCTTGCCAGACAAGTGCTTAGACCACTGAGCTAGCTCTCTGGCTCTCTTTTGCAAACATTCTATCTCCCTGTTTCTTATCTATCTTTTAATTTATTCATACTTCATTTTTTCTCATGTAAGAGAAACCATGCTTTACTTAAACTCAGGTGTCTAATTTATTCCAATTAATATTATGATCGCAAAGTGCATCCAGTTTCCCCCAAAGGACTCAACTTTGTCACTGGGGGCAGAGTTGCACGCTGCTGTGTGCAAATTGCCACATTTTCTTCATCCTTTCAACAAACACAGGCCACTTCTGAGATGTAATTATGATCTTGTCTAGAAAGTTTTCAGGTTTTTTTAGGTCTCGAATTAGTGGAGGCTGAGACCTCACTAATGAGCCCCAGACAGTCAGTTGCCCTCAGGTGGTGTCTAGAACATGGTGCACTCACTCCAGCTTGGGTCCTCACGGGAGTGAAGGAACCCCAACACAGCCATGGGCCCGGGCCCACTCAGAGCAGGACAGCGAGGAGGTGGGCTTCGTGCCATCCCCAGAATGCTAAAAGGATACAGGGCAAATTTCCCCTTTTGGCCTTGCCTTTGTCAGAAAAATCTGTGGAAATGATTCATTCACCTGCTGTCCCTTTTGGGACGGAAATTCATGAAAATAGTTTGAAAGTGAACAATGACATCAAGTAATTTTAGACATTGCTGGTATTGATTGTGGGAATAAAGAAAGCATCTGGGCTGATCAGCGAGCCAGGCATTTCAATCGACCATGACGTCAGATGTCTATGTCCATCCTTGTATACAAATTCCACGATGGAAGTGTTGCCTACCCAAGGTAATCAAACAGTGCCAGTGAAAAGGATGAGGAGTCAGCGTCCTGTGTATTGGCAGACAGCCTATGCCATTAACGAAAATAATAAGCCGCTATATATATATTTAGTACGGGGTCTACAGAGTCTTACTACACAGGTTGGACTCATAATAAGTCTCCTGCTTTCAGCCTCCCAAGCACTGGGATCATAGGTTTGCACCACCACGTCCAGTCTCCATCTTATATTTTATTATTTTTCAGCATTTTAGGTTTTGTGGTTTTGATGTGATATTTTTTTTTCCCCCTTCTAGTGTTCCTCTTTATTCATTTTCAGAGTACCAACTGGAATATGGATAGGTTGAATTAACCCAATCTATCTCTGGCAGATATACTTAACATACTATATAAAGTATAACATTCAATTCATTATTTCTTTCTCAAGAGAGTTCTCTTCAGTCCATTGAGACCAGCTCCCTTTACACGGGCTTTGCTGGAGGTCGTGGGGCAGCACCAGCAGGTCTAAATCTGGGCAGAGGTGTTCGGTCCTTCCAGGTTCACAAGATAGGTTCCTGACCACTTTGCTGTGAGTGGCACAACTCACTGTAATGCAGCTTCACATACAGCTTGCGAAGCCCATAACCATCGAAGACACTCGCTTCGGAAACGTCCCTGACTGTGGTGGCCTCCACAATGTTCCAAATGACAAACTTCTTAATGGTCTTATCCTTGGGTAAGTACTGAGTGCAGTTTGTGCAGTGAATAGTTTGCACATGACCGCAGCCCTTTGTGGCACAACCACGGTTCCTTCTTTTTTTCATCATCTTGTAAAGAAGGACCCAAAAGGATGTGATATTTTCTAATTGAGAAAAAATATGAGTGACAAATTTTATAGGTTTTTTTTTTCCTAAAGTGTGACAAAGATGT
The DNA here is from genome assembly GCA_004027915.1 of Capromys pilorides. Classification (NCBI taxonomy): domain Eukaryota; kingdom Metazoa; phylum Chordata; class Mammalia; order Rodentia; family Capromyidae; genus Capromys; species Capromys pilorides. Next base: position 2,754 of record PVKN010028373.1, read on the forward strand.
TCCTTGGCCAAACTTTAATATTTATTTACTCATTTTAGTAACAGGCATCGAACGCAGGACCTTGAGCTTGCTAGGCAGGTGCTTACGCCACTGAGCTATCTCCCCACTGCCCTTGGCTAAACTTTAGGCAGTCTACTCTGAGCACTTTTTTCTTTTAAAGTGTAGAATTAATATTTTATTGTCATTTATAATCAGATGGCATTTGGGTATATAGTTTCCATACTTATTTTCTTGTAAATGAAAAAAAAATTAAAAGTTTCGAACAGCTGATAGTTACGTTCTTCAGAAAACACGGTTAGACCAACTCCTTGATGGTGGCTTCAAGCTTCTTATTAGCGCCAGAAAACTCACCCACCTTCTGCCTCTTTTTAAAAACCTGGAAGGTTGGCATGCACTTGACTTCACATTCTGCAGCAATATCCTGACGGTCATCCACATCTACTTCAAGGAATACCGCATTGGAATGTTTTCACACAGGGAATGAAAGGAAGGCTTGATCATTTCTCAAGGCCCACACCACGCAGCTGAGAAATCAGCTGCTATGAGTTTATCTCCTGTGGCAGCCAGGGCTTCCTGAAAGCCTTCTTTGCTTTCCATCTGCTTCACTGTGCTGGCTGCTGGGGGCCTGATGCGCTACCGAAGCAAAGGATGGAAGCGGAAGGAAGGCATGGGACGTAGCTCCTCTGAGCACTTTTATAGCATCAGGTTTACTTTGGTACTGGACAGCTTGGAGACTTATGCAATAGGGTACTGGAAGCATTTTGATATGAATATTTTGTTTCGATCCTTGCTGGTTGTTTGGTACTAGACATATGTAGTGGATCGCTAGCTGGTGGGCCACTTGTTACACTCAGGCGAACTGAACTGGCCAGGTGCTGTGTATGGGAAGCCCACCTGAGGGTTATTGCCAGCAGAACTGGGGCAGAACTGGGGCAGCTATGGGCCGGTGAGATGGTTCAGTGGTCTAAAGCGCCTGCTTAGGAAAGCTCAGGCAACTGCAGGGACAGTGGTTCGATCCCCGGCACCACATGCTGCACCAGCCCCACCACCAGGGCAGGCTGAGCCACCCACAAAATAAATAAAAAAAGAAACAAACAAAGCAAGCAAGCAAATAAATAAATAAATAAATAAATAAATAAATAAATAAATAAATAGAACTGGGGCAACTATACAGAGGCTGTTAGGGAATCTGTTGAAGAAGTTGTTGGAGCAGTTGGAAGCTGCTGGTTCTCTTGGGCTGCTCTGCAGGAGGATATTTTAGGCTGGCTTTCCTGATGTACTTTGTTGTTTCCTATTGAAGGAGGAGCTTGGGGTCTCATTGCTGAGGATGGCTATGGCTCATTTTTGGGAGCTCTGGCCCTCATCTTGTGCATAGCTTCCTGGCTCTGGAGGAGGAAATGGCGCACCGCTCAGCTTCGTTGAGAAGCTTGCTGGGTTGGCTTTCCTGATGGGCACTCAGCTTTCATCATCGGTGGAGGAGCTCGAGACATCCATGTTGCCGAAGGTGGCTATGGTACTTTTCAGGGAGCTCTGATGCTTACCTTGAGTGTTGCTTCCTGGCTCCAGTTCATATGCCTCAGCCTGCTGGCACAGAACCTTCATCCTGCTGGCAGAGACTTCCTAGCTTTCACTATTGAGTTTGGGGCACCCCAACACAGATCTCTAAAATGGGCCTGCATGAGACATTGTCATGGGCTCTAGGCCTTCAACTGGACTTGTGAAAGGCACTGTTATGAGCTCTTCATTTTTAGCTGGACTCATGCAGGATATTAGGATCCAGGCCCTCAGCTGGATTCTTTGGTCTTTCATGTGTGAACATAAAATCTCCTGCACTCCTGTATAGGATTCTTTAGGTGATTGACTATAATCTCATAAAATGTGTCCTGTATTGTATTGTATTGTATTGTATTGTATTGTATTGTATTGTATTGTATTGTATTGTATTGTATTGTTCCCCTTGTAAAAACCCCAAACCGTAACAGTCTACAGGCTAGAATTTGCAGGTGTCAACTGCCATGGGACCACTACCCTTTTTAGCCCAAATCATTTATTTGGCATTTGTTATTTTTGGCACTATTAACCATCAAGAGATTCTGAGGTTCCTCTGCAGTACATAACTAGTATATAGCAGAAAATTTTCTATACATAGAGAAGGCAGTTACGTATTAGTGCCTTGGGCCTGTCTTGTCCAGTTGTGTAAAGTCTCCTGCTAAGTCAATTTAGAGACAGTCCTGCCCCCACTGCCACTCGAATACCAGCCCTTGATACCTGAGCACCTTGGCCTTTGTTCAAGCATGCTGTCATGTTGATTGTACAATGACGCACCACTCTTTCGGCCTATACGCTTGGCTGTTTTCCACCACTGACTCGGGGCCCCCTTCTGCTCTCCCACGCCTTTGTTGTAATTCTCTCCTTCTCTTACCTATGTTCACAATGAAGCCTGGTATCTTCCTCCTTGTGCATACCCCTGGGTATGCACTTCCCCAAACTGCCAGTCATCATTTTGCCCATGTTAACTAGCATCAGAATGATGTTTTTCTTTAGCAGAAGAAGGAATGTCTGGCTCCACAAAATCTAGCTCTTCCCTGCCTTAGGATCAGGTGAGCAACAAAGAATCAGGTTTGCTGTCCATACCATGGCTTTGTGGGTACTGTTGTCTTGGGCTGGGATCAGAGTCCAGGGAGAGATGTTAGCTGTGGGGCAAGCCAGACTGCATGCAAGCAGTCAGAGAAAACTATGCCACTAGGATGTCTAGCAGATCTCAACCCAAGCAGGCAGAGTCTTCTAAACCCAGCTCAGCGATAACTTTGTGTTCCATCAGCCTCCTGGCAAGAGTGACAACATCTTTACCTCTTTATATTAAATGACATGAGGATTTTTTTCCATAAGGTTTATCAATCCTTGTAACAAATTCTCTCAGCTGAAATACATGGTGTGGTTTCTGTTCTCCTATTAGTCTTTAATTGTTTCTATTGGGAGCCACTGAAGCTGAAAATGGACCATATATGGAAGGGCAGGATGAGGCCTCATCGCCTAAAGCAGTCAAGCTACCTTAGCAGTCAAACATCCTCCCTGGACATTGTGCGCTGTCAGTTGCTAAGCAACCTTGTATCTTACAACTTTGTAAAGGTATAAATAAAGGCCCTTACTATTGTGTGTGAGTGGGTAGGGGGACTTTGCCTATCAGGCTTGGTCCACCATTCCATCTCAGCTGTTATCTCTGGTCTGTATTTTGTAAATCCTCTCATCATTTTCTCCTGGGGACTACTAAGAGGCCAACAGATCCCTACGGCCTCAATCTCAGGAGATGAAAAAGGAAAGCACTGTGATTTCCAATCCCATGATAAAATTCTCAGATAACTAGGATTAAAGAAAATTTCCCTAACAAGTAATAAGGTACAGTTCCATGAATATCCCCCTTCATCAGGTCCTGGCATGAGAAAACACTAAAAATAAGTAAATGCTGCATGGACCAGAAGAACAAAATAGGTTATATTTTTTTGCTATTCACAAAAAAGTATAAAAGTCTATCAGTTTATCTGGGGTCTTAGAAAGAAACTGAAGCTGAGAGAGATTGGTGAAATTTCAAATAGCAATTTTGTTTCCATATTAAAGAAAGAAAACAAAATGATATATTGTGAAAGTTGTTATTGGCAGTAGCATCAATGAAGTTCAGTTGAAATGGATCCAGGCCCAAAGAATTCCCTAGCAGACAACTTTCCGCTCAGCGCCAGCAGTGGCCTCACGTGAACTGTGAATGGGAACAAAACTTGAGCTATTTTTTGTAAAAAGAAATGGGAGGGGAAAAAAAAAAAAGAAATGGGAGGGAGTCCAGCCAGTCAGAGGCATGAACAACTTATGGATACGCAACTTGGGGCTCTGAAGTAGGATGGAGCAGTAAAGGGGCGGCACAACCGCAGCCAATCACACGTTGTCTTTGTGTGACTTCTGGGTGTGTCCCATACAAGCTACTTCCTTTGTTCTCTGAATGGAGGTCCTCAAACACATTGGTTTTGAGTTGCCTGATTTATAAATTGCTATCAGTTCAAGTTTTAAACTCTTTGAAACATGGTGGCCCATACCTGTAATGCCAGGACTCTGGGAGGCTGAGGCAGAGAGATTGCAAGTTTAGCAATTTAGTAAGGTTCTATTTATAAACAAACAGACAACGAAGAAAGAAAAGAAAGAAAGAAAGAAAGACAAAAAGAGAGAAAATTCTGAGGATGTAACTCAGTGTGAAAGCCCTGTATTCAATCACCATTACTGAAAAAAATTTTATTGTGCTTGAATTTTCTTCTTCTTCCTCCTCCTCCTCTTACTCTTCCTCTTCTTCTTCATTTTCCTCTTCTTTTTTAGTATCAGAAATCGTATTCAGGTGCTTAGATTTCTAAATTTCTGTGTAAAATATGTAACTGCTTGTATCACATTCTATAGGAATTTATTAGAATATCAGTGATTGATGGAAAATACCAATTCCAAGTTAAGTCTAAGACATTTAATATTCAGAAAGACAGTGATGTTAAGCTCAAGTACCTATGTTATAGAGTAATAGTATCACTAAGCTTCTCGTCTGGAGGGTTAAGAATGTAATTTTATAGACCAAAAATTAGAGAAAAAGAAGGGCTACTAGGATAGCCAGTATTTTGGCACTAGCCTTTCAAGGTCAGTGAGGACTCAGGACATAAGAGAACCTGTGTCCTATAACTCAGTGGTTTCCTAAATTTTCTGTTCAAGGAGATTTTGGAGCCACAGAGGAAAGGGTTTGACAATGTATAGTGTGCCTAAGGAGAGTCACCTAGAGAGAAAACATTCTCTCAGGCTTTCACAGAGAGCAAACTGGTCAAGCAATGGCTGTGACTTATCCAGACAGCTGGCACTGACAACAGTTCTACAAAGTACTGTACATGGTTCCAAAGTAAACCCTGAGAGGATTTGACTGGCCTTGAGAGATATGGGAGATACAAAAGTTCCATGTTTTGTTATACAGGTCTTGCTTTAGCTTGCCCTTGACCACCCAGCAGAAAAGTTTAACCATGAGGCATAAAAAAGTAAAACTAGATTAGTATGTTGAGCTGTAAAAGGTTTAAATCAATAGGTTCCAACATTGCCAGTTCTGCCAATAACCCACTACGATTATGGAGTATTGGACTATGTATACAACTACTTTTTCTTAGTTCAATGAGAAGAAATTTTTGTATCAATAATGATTAGAAAAAGTATCATGTCTGCATCCTGTGCTCTAAATAACTACCATGAGGACAATGAGATATGCATTGTATCAAGTATTGGGAATGTACTACTAACGTGTTTTGAAACTGTTGCATTGTTATTTTTTATTAAAAGTAATAAAAAAAAGAAATCAAATTCAGGACCATGCATTTGTCAGGCAGGCACTGTGCCACTTAACTCAATTTACTTCTTAATACTAAAAGTTATGACACACCTAGAATATAACTCTTTAGAGATCTCACAAGTCTATATAGCATATAACAGCCCAGTGATGGATATCCTATGCCTGTATTGCAGGACTTTCAAGATATGAAGAAATTGGAGACCATGCTACGTCAGAGGTTTGGAAAATAATGATGCCAACAAATGTGTGTTAATTCTGCCTAAATTAATCCACAATCCAATGATGTCATATCGTCTCTTAGGAGATTTTGGGGGAACTTATAATTAAAAGCTTAATTGTAAATTTACATTGAAGTAGAAACAGGAACATGGGGATGTATTTTGAAGATTGAAACACACAGAAAAGGGAAAAAAATTGAGGAAAAATATGCCATGCCTGATGACACTGAGGTGACCAAGGTCATGGAAATGACAGATAAGGACTTTCAGGCAGCTGCTGCCACCATGGTAGAGGAATGTGGACCTAGGGAGTGCTGCTCTACTCACCTCTACTATCAAGACCATACATACATTACATGTATATGTAATTATCATGCATGGCAAACATGTATCAGAAAAAACAGGCTCAAAACCAAACATGTAGGCTGGGGAGATAGCTCAGTAGAATAAGTACATCCCTGGCGAGTGCAAGGACCTGAGTTCAATCCCCAGTTCTGCAAAAATAAATAAATAAATAAATAAATAAAACTATAAAACCAAACACTTGAGCTACGCATCCAAGCATTCAATAATATGAATAAATGAGAAAGATTATATTGAGCTCAGGAATCTAGACACTAAATCCTGTAGAAGGTTTGATTCCAAGTATGTGGAGCATGGAGCTGCAACACAGGTGCATGCAGGTAGGGAGCCATTGGTGGCAGCTCTGGGGTGTGTGGGCTGGGGGCCAAGAAACCCTTGGAGGGGTCCAGGGCTGGAAAGAACTCACACCCTGAGCTGCATGGTGACATCAAGGGTGAGTTCGTATGCAAATCTCCTACCAGCTGCACTTTCCAGATGTGGAGTTTATGTTAGGCAACAAAAAATGAGTACAGAGTTGTGGGTGCGGCTCAGTGGAAGAGCACGGGCTGAGCGTGTGGCCTCCATTGCCTCCCCTTGAAAGAAAAAAAGCAAAAAAATTTAAATATAGTAAATTTTAGTTGAAACATGTCCAACAAAACAGACCATTAAGGTGGTGATGCAGGCCTGTAATCCCAACATTTGAGAAGCTGAGGCAGGAGGATCCCTGTGAGTTCAAGGTTAGCTTGCGCTACGAAGTAAGTTCAAGGTCAGCCTGGGATACATCGTGAGACCCTGTCCCCAAAGACAAAACATATGACTCCAAAATAGTATATGAAGGTACAGTTTTGTTTCAAAACTCCCACTGAGCTATGAAATAGTGTGGAATCAATGTGTTGCATTGTTTTTTTTTAGAATAGAATATTTATTGGGAAAGAAAGCTTCTGTCCAAGAGGGGAGCAGAAAGGGGACCCTAGTGGGTTGCCTGGGAAATTATCTCTTCCAGGGACTTTTATAGTGCAAAACCATGCGGTGGGGCGGGTCTAAGGTGGAAACCATGGAAACTCACTTAGGTGGGCATGAGGTGGGATGAAACTATGGTCAACCAATGAGGTTACAAGCACCATGGCTCAGGTAAAATTGGTTAAAGCCAATACCAAATAGGGAAGGGAGTCATGTAGCAAGCAGGCTTGAATACAGTCCAGGGTCTCTTCCTGTTGGGGGTTGAGTTACTGACTTAGGCTCTGTTAAAGTGATTGGTACCTATTTAGAATATCAATCCCTGATGCCCATTCCTAGGGAAGTAGGTGGCTACATTTATTTGTTTGTTTGTTTTTTGAGGTCTGGCCCACAGCAGGGGTGTCTGTCTCTTGCAAAGCTGCAGTCACATTGTCTTCCATATTGTCTGCTTGAGGACCTGGCCCTGTCTGACTGCCTATAATATTTCTACTTAATTTAGCTGGCTACAACATTCTCCCCTTTAAAGAAGTAACCTGAACTGCAGTGAGGGAACCATGGATGATGACCACTCTGGCTTCTTCAGGCCGAGAAGGGTCATAGTTATGAACCAGCAGTCAGAGATACTCTTCAGAGGTCCTATCTAAAGGCCCTCAAGAGACACCAGGCACTTTTATTTTGGGGAGGTGGAATCACTTCGAATCTTTTTAGTTGTAAAATAGCGTCATAATATTTTTTGCATTCCCTTTGTTTTCTTTCAGTGTGTAGGGATCAAACATCTTGTGATACCTAACAAAGCACTTCTTACTGAATATTTGTAAGTAAAAGTAATAGTTGGTACGGTGACAGGAATGCCTCCGCCCAGTGATCTTGGTGGATGACCTCCAATTGATGCAGGAACAAAAACTAGACTCCCAACCTGAAAGACACTTGGACAAGTTTGTGTTCTCTAAAACCAGAGAATGAATTTTAGAAACGAGACGGAAGCTTACAATAGAAAATTTATTGGGAAAGAAAGCTTCTGTCCAAGAGTGGAACAGAAGGGGGACCCTAGTGGGTTGTCCCTGTGTTGCATTGTTTAATAGTATTTACTTTTATTTAAATGCCATGATGCCTTATAATTAGAATGAGGTGGGGTCTCTCACTGAGAAAGAGGAGCTGTGTGTATGACTCATAAGGGTAGTTGGGAGGCCAGAGCCTCACTTGGGAATTCTAGGCAGTGGGATTAACATGCCATGTGCATTCCCATTTCAAGGCTGGGAATGGAGGGGGAGGAGGAAGGATGTGGGTGAAGGGTCTTGTAGCCTACGGTGGGGCGGGACCAACAGGAATTAAGAAAAGTGATGGGAAACAGGACAGAGAGGGGCCGCCAGCAGTGTAGTTGCTGTCCCCAGACCTGTCCCTCTAGACTGGTTCATTCCTCTGTCCCAAGTCCAGAAGAAGGAGGCCCAGGGAGGCCGCTCAGGCCTTTGCCCTTGTGTGTCTCCACGCCCTCAGAGCAATGAGGGTTTCTGATCAGAGTTGGCCTGTGTAGCTCAAGACGAAGCAGGCAACACAGTGGGTCGGCCAACAGCCCTTGCTGGAGCCCAGGACTTTTCCGGGCCTCCCTGCAAGACAGCAGGCCTGCTCACCTGGTGCACACAGGTATAGAGAAGAGGATGGGAAGGAGGTGGCAGTACTGACCCAGGCCCTGACCCTCCCGACCTGAACAGCTGCCAGGCTGAGGCGCCAGCTCCTGTGTGGCTACTCACAGGGCACACAGAAGCTCTAGGAAAGGGGCTGGGAGCCCGCGGGGTGCTGAGCCTGGTGGGTGAATCCCCCACCATCCTCAGCCCCCATGGGGGTCAGCTCCAGGACCCCAGATCCGGAGACGTGGGAAAGACCTGGGGCTTTTCCCCTTGCAGGTCCAGCTCAGGGTGGCAGGAGGGATGCTGGTGGACTCGCAGACCAGACCCAGGGACAGTCCCTCCAAGACAGGCAGCGGTGGCCCCTTGCTCAGCATCTCAGGGTCAGCCAGCAATGCGCAACAGGGCTGGTGAGCGGTATCAGGGCTAATCCCACCAAGCTTCAGCAGAGACAAGGGAGTGTGGCCAGACTTGAGCTCCCCTTGGAGCGGGGCAGCACGGAGGGTGAAAGGGCCGCTCAGAGGCCCACGGATGGGAGGCAGGAGTCCCGGTCTCCGGAGCCTCAAGAGCCTGGGGCGCTGGACATCGCCTTCGCGTGGGAGAAAGCAGCAGGGGGCTGGGAAAACAGAAATGGAAGCAAGGTGGTGCAGAGGGGACCAAGCCAGCCTGCACTGGAGCGATGGGAAGGGAGGCGGCACAGATGGGGGCTGGGGCCAAGGGAAGGAGAAGGGGAAAGTGATTTGGGGAGTGAGGATCCTGAGGCTCAGAGCAGAGAACTGCCCGAAGAAAGGGAGTTACTCAGAGCAAAGTCTGGGGGCCTCGGACAGAGCCGCCAGGATAGACGTTGGTGGGTGGCGCAGGGGCTGATAAATGTGCGCATGTGCAGCAGCAAAGGAAAAGACAGCGGCTGGGTACTGAGCTGAGAGAGACATCAGGGCAGGGCGCAAAGAAGGGAAGGTGGGGGGCTGGTCTGATAGCTCAGCGGACTAAAGCGCCTGCTTAGGCAAGCACAGGGACCAGGGTTGGATCCCTGGCTCCACAGGTGCGCGGAGATGGCGAGTGAGACTGGCCGTGGTGGCCGTGCGCCTGTAACCCCAGTGCTTGGGAGGCTGAACACAGGAAGATGAAATATATTTAAAAAAAGAATGGTTGCCTAGGAAGGCGGAAAGGAATGGGGTGGAACCTCGAAAGAAAAGATTGGATCAGAGATGAGGCGGATGGGCCTCAGAGGAAGTGGAAAGAGAAACTGGAGAGGGCTCCAGGGCCCGCCATAGGCAGCATGGGCCGGAGGGTGCGTGGGGCTGGAGGCTGGGTGCTTCGGGCCGGCCTCACTCGCTCAGGACCCGAAAGGCTCGGCAGGTTGGCTGGACCGGGTGAGAGGACTCAGCGCTATGGCGGCGCTGTGCTTGCAAGCGTGGAGAAGACCGTACATGTCCCACATTTATCTTACCCTAATTAGAAATAAATACGAAAAGAGACCGGATCCAGGAGATAGCTCGGGGGCACAAGCCTGGCAAGCTCGAGGTCCTGAGTTTGATCTCCAGTACAAAAACGTAAAGGAAAGAAACAAAGGAACGAAAAGAAGGGAGGGGAGAGGAGGAGAGGGGATGGAAGGGAGGGGAGAGAAGGGAAGGAAAGAGAGGAAAAATAGAAAATGGCTCATCCGAAATGCACCGCTGGGTGTGGTGAGGTGGGAGTGTGGTGTGACACGTGGGGACACAGGAACAGTGCGGGGGACGGGGAGCTGAGGAGCAGGGGACTGACTACTCCCACTCCCTGCAGATCTCCGTGCAAATCACAGCCCCAGAGAGGCCAGGCTCTTGCCTACCCAAGTCTTTTCTGAGGAAGCGGTGGGTGCTCAGGCTGAGAGGAACATCTTGGTAGACAGAACGGGGTTGCTTCAGAGTGAGTGGCAGGACAGGCGAGGGTCCAGAAAGCCCCGGAGGAGCACTGTGGAACCGGATGGGTGGGATGCTGCCCTCTGACCCTGCCTCCTACGCACGCGCATGCACAACTCCCCCCCCCGTTCTCTCTCTCT
>PVKN010028374.1:0-13267 GCA_004027915.1 Capromys pilorides
CCCTCCTCACCCCACTCTGGGCCCAAGCCCCCCAAAGTTGATATCCTCCCAACTCACCTGGTAGCTTAGGTGCTTTAATGGGGTATCCCAGGGGGACCCCAGGCTGCTGGCCCCCAAAGGGCCCAACCCCTTTAGGAAAAAAGAGCAGGTGAGGGTCTGGTTCCTTGGGCCGGCAGCCTCTTCTAAATGCCTGCCTATGGCTGGCTTCCTACTCAGATGCATGAGCTGCCCCTGCGCCCTGAGGTCCTCTCTCTCCACTGCCCAGGACAGGCCGCCTCCTCCAGGGAGCTGCAGGATTCCTCCCTGGAGTTCCAGCCTGTAGCCCTGCAGCCCTGCAGCCCCCAGCACAGGGCTGGCTTTCCCGGACAGGTCCGGTTGCTACATAGCTGGGCCTGGGGTGGCTGGCAGCCTGTGACTCCTGCGCCTCTGCACCGAAGCCAGCTCAAGGCCTGGATTAGGGGTCTGGGGTCGGGAGGTTGGGTGGCTTCTGGGTGCCCATCCCTGCCCAGGGCAGGTGCCCCTGCCTGGCTGACCACCTGCGGGTCTTCCCACCCTGCTGAGAGGAACAGCCTTGCCTCACCTGGGATTCCAGCAAAAGCTCCACCCCCACCTGCAACGACAAAGAATGGTCATTCTGGCACCAGTGGTAGCAGCAGCCAGCAGGCAGGGTGGGCCGTCCTGCCCAGACCAGGGCTTGTGAGGCCTCCCATGGCCTCACACAGGCTGTGGGGTTTTTGTGCAGCCGGGCCGTAAGTGCTCATCCAGAGGGCCTGGAAGAGCCCAGAGTCCTCACGAGCACCCCACACTGCAAACTGGGGCTTTGAGGGAAATGGGAGCCCCAGCTCGAGCCTCACTCAGGAGGTGCATACCTGGGGTCTTGGCCTTGACTCCGGTTCCAGTGGGGACCCCAGGGAGCACCCCAACTCCAGGGAAGCGAGCTCCTGAGCAGAAGGGGGGCAGGGAAGAGAGGACATGAAAGGCCTGCTTGGCACTGGCTCTGGTCCCTCCCATATTGACTGCCAGTGACAGGGACATGTGTGGTAGGCAGCAAAAGGATCTATTTGGTGGAGGACTCTCCCTGCTGCCTGGCCCAAAGTCAGATCTATTTTTTGCTGTTGTTTTGTTTTTAGAGGTAGGGTCTGGAGTACAGGCTGACCTTGAACTCTTGGAGATATTTCTGCCTCAGTCTTTTGAGTGCTGGGATTACAAGTGTGCCTCACCATGTTTGCCTCAGAAGACCTGTTTCAATTGGATTTCCCAGCTGGCATCCCAGTGGGACTCACAAAATCCTCTGAGGGCCCTCAGGAGAGATGGCTCAGAAAGCTGATGCCAGAGCTGAGGGAGCCGTGCCCTGGGGATGGAGCTGCCACTCACTGTGGCCAGAACCCTCCACCGGAGTCTCCTCTCTCTCCCAAGTCCCCTGGGCCTTGCCCAGGAACAGGAGAGGAGGGTATTGTGCTAGCAAATTCCACAGAGTCACCCGAATCTGGGCTTTTGGGGGATTTCAGGAGGTCACATACTGGGCGGGGTGGCAGGGAGAGGTGAGTGAGCCGCAGATCTGAGGGTCCTGGGCAGTGTGGACTTGCTGGGCGGGCCTCCTGGTGACTCAGGGCTTCTGGGAAACAGCTGGCTACAGTGGGGACTCAGTATGCCCTCAGGGACCCGCCTTAGGCTGTGATGAGGGTTTGGGCCTGGAACCAGGGGAAGTTGTGTGTGTGTGTGTGTGTGTGTGTGTGTGTTTACTAGGAAATGAACCCAAGTCTTTTGCATTTTCTACCGTTTTTTATTTTGAGACTGGGTTTCATTAAGTCTCTTAAATTGCCTAGGTTGGGTCTGAAATTTTAATCATCCTGCCTCAGCCTCCCAGACTGCTGGGGTTACGACAGTACTACCACGCTTGGAAGAACCTGGACTTTGATGCCAGGGACCTTATCCCTATTCGCTTGAATTTGACCCTTAGGGAAATAGCCACTGGCCAGGACCCAAGGCCTCTGAGGATCCCCTGCCTGAGGGGAACAGGGAGAAGGGGTCAGGGCTGCTTTCTCTCCATTCTTGTCTCACCTGTGCCTGGGAGCACTCCACCTGGGTACACACCTGGGAGCCCCACACCTGGAGCCAGAGAAGGAGGGAGGGGCTATGGTCAGCAGCTGAGCCTGGGACCCCTTCTGGCCTTCCCACTGGGTGTCCCACACCAACAGCCCTCGTGCCCGGCAGGGCCACTGGGGACAGATGCAGGGTGACCGTGGCCCTCCTCCCACGAGTCTTGGCTGTCATCTGTGCTTTATCCGTGCGTGGATTTATCTTTGTCTCCAGGAGCCTGTTTACGTGGCCAGCCAGGCCAGCCCACCTCTGCTAACAGCTTCCAGATGTCCCCTCCTGCTGTGTGGACTCAGGCAGCCTTTTGTTTAACCTGAAGTCACTTCCTACAGGGCTGAGTACAGCCCAATGAGCACCAGATGGGTGTCAGGCCCACGCCAGCCCAGCCACAGCGGCGTGGGGGGCCTTTCCACTCTGCCATCTTCCCTGAGCTGCAGTTCCACTAGTGGCCACCCCACAGCCTGCCTCAGAGCTGGTCTCTGCCCGAGGTCTCGTTCTGCTCCAGTTCTGTCTCATAGAAAAACTCTCATGGTTTGGGCCAGGATGTTGCCTGTCCTGCCTTTCCTCCAGGCCCATGGGACAGCCTGGTCCCTCCCTGACCTCTGACCCTCAGCCCCAGAGACTCCACACTGACCCGGAACTTTCCCCGGCTTCGCTCCAGCTCCGACTCCAACTCCAGGCTGAGGCACTGCGGCACCTGGCAGGAACAGGAGGGCATTGGAGATGGCGCCACCTTGTCTGAAGTATCACCTAGGGGACTCAGTGTGGCCACCATACCTGTAGACACTCCTAAGCCACCAAGTCCACCAATGCCACCAACGCCGAGTCCTCCGACACCACCAAGCCCGGCCCCTGGAGAACCCAAAGTGGTGATAGAGGGGGGAGCAGCGCCATGCAGGACGCTGAGGTGGAGGGGGAAGGGATGGGTGGCACACTGGTGGCCCTGCCACCCACCCACCTTGGCTGGGGCACACTTAGCGGGCTCCCAAGATTGGAGGGGAGGCTCTGCCCCTGCTGCCCAGGGAAGGAAGCCTGGATGGGGGTGGTGGTCTGACCTGGACCCTACTCACCAGCCTTGGCAGCTTTATAAGCAGCAGCAGCAGCAGCTCCTGCCACCCCACCAGGCACCAGGGCTCCTGGGTAGGCTCCTGCAGGAAAGGTTCCGATCCCTGCGGAGGGGACAGAGTGAGGCCTTGCCAGGTGCCTGCCTGCTGGCTGCTGCCTGCCTGGGACCCTGGGGTCTTTTCTGCGGAGGGTCGGGTTCACTGCCCAGCAGCCATGGTGCTGAGCAGGCGTGCTGGGTGGTGCGGGCAGTGTTCCCAGCCTTTGGGGCCACATGCCCACCCGTGTCCCCCAGTGTGTGTCCCAGGATCCTCTGCAATGCATCTCTTGGCCCCCAGAGGTGTCCCCTTCAGCTGAGTCACTAGGTTAGAACTGCATCCAGCCCCCCACTGCCATGAGCCCAGGGCAGCTGCTTGGGGCAGGTGATGTCTGCACCCCCATCTGTTCCCTGGTAAAGAACCCCGGCTGCCCTGCTACCAGGCTGGGCTCAGGGCTGCCCACAGGGGCATCCGACCCAGGTGTCCCACTCACCTGCCCCAGGGATGGCACCAGCACCAGCGATCCCACCAGGACCTACAGCCAAGAAAGAGCTAGTGAGGAGGGGTGTGCGGGCCTCTGACTGGGCTCTGGGCCAAGGGGACAGCCTGGCCTGGCACCTCCTAGAATGCGCCAGCTTTGGGCATTCAGTGGCAGGGAGGCAGGCAAGACCCCTCCCCAGGTCTGGTCTTGTCTCCAACCCTGTCATCCCCTAGCCTCTCCCCGACTCAGCCCCTTTCCCCGTTCCTCATCTGGGTCTGGGAAGCCCTCTGTCCCCACCATCTGTCCAGATGTGGACGCAAAGCCAAAGGAGCTCTCAGGCCCTGTCCCCCACACGTGCACCGCTCCCTCCCCAGGACATTCCTCAGCTCCAGGGGTGAGCCCTCCTGGGGACCCCACGCTTGAGGTCTCTCTGGCTTTCCGCCTCTAGTCAGCCCTGCTCACTCATTACCCACGAGTGTGACCTGGACTGGGGGTAAACTGAGGCAGACCTCTGTTCAGATGGTCTGTGACTGTGGAGGGAGGATGGATGGTGCAGAGACCAGGCCTGGGCCACCATGGCCACTTCCCAGCTTCATGGTGGACCTGTTTCCTGAGCTCCCGGGGGAGGGGACAGACTTTCTGTGCAGGAAGGGCTGGGAGGGGAGGGTGGCCTTGGGCCTGAAGACAGAGGTGGTTAGGGGAGGAGGACCCCAGCCCTTCACCTATAGTGACATTAACTGTTCCAACCCTGCCGCTCTCCTTCTGGACTCACCGACCCCAAATGTCCCCAGCAGCCCAGCACCTGTAAAGGAAAGAGGAGGTCAGCAGACCGCAGCTGGGAGCTGCTGGCCCAAGGCCCGGCCCTCTTCCTTCCTGGAGACGGGAAGCCTGGCACTGGGCTCCGGGCTCCGCGCGCTCCTCATTCTCCCGTGCAGAAGTCATTCCTTTGCCTCCCGAGCCTCAGTTTCCCTATCAACAAGCGGCCACTATGTTCCCTACCATCCCAGGCCCTCTGAGTGGGTGAGCTTAGGGGGCCCAGAAGATGGGGTGTGGGGTGCCGTGTCCACGCCCCTCTGGGGGCAGCTGGCCTCCAGCTGGTGCGAGGGTGCGGAAGGGCAGCGCCCAAATGCCTGGCCCCCTGCTGAGAGCCCAGGCTGGGCAGGGCCCGTGTGCAGGGGCCGTTGCCAGGCCACCCACTGTAGCACCAAGGGATTAATTGTTCCCAAGCATGACACGCGCTGCTTGTGCCCTGTCCCGTCCTGTCTGGGCAGGCCTGGATGTCCCCTCCCCCCGGAGGAGGGGAACTTTTTGAGGGGGAGGGGTTCTGCTAAAGTCCTGAGGCTGACAGATGACCTCAGTGAGGTTGCAGAAGCCAGTCCCCGGCTCTGCCATGTGCTCTTCAGCCAAGGATGACTTTCCTCTGGGTGTGCTCCTTCGCCCCAGCTGGAAGTTCTTTGAGAAGTCTAACCTAAATCTTTCATTATCGAATCGAATCCTTCACTTCAGCAGCTACCCAGCTAGAGGCTGCACCCCATGGTCTATCCCTCCAGGAAGGCAGAAGCAGGGAGCCCCTCTCTTCTGACCTCCCAGACCCCAGGAGCCCCTGGCTTGGACGCCCTGCCCTCAACCTCCTTCTGCTCGTTGTCTGAGGTTTCACAACCACCAGGCTTGCTCGGATCTGGGAATCTGGTCCCACAGATCCATCTGCACTTGGATCACCGAGCGTGGGGATTTCGTAAGAGCTCTTGGACATCCAGCAAGCACCCTGTCCCAGAGCCTGGGGCTTGAGATGCCAGGAGGAGGCAGGGCGTGGGGAGGCACGCAGGCCCCATGTGGAGCCTGTCACTCCAAGGGGGCCTTGAAGGCCGTAAATCTGGACAGAGACGCTGCGTTTCCTCCACCTGCTCTTTGTCGACACCCCCACTCCAGCTTCCTGAGCTGACAGTGACCCCTGCCACCCCTGGGCCCCGGGGAACAGGAAGGGTGCTCATCTGGGCCTAGGGTCAGAGTTTAGCCTGGGGTTAAATTCAGAGCTTGGTCTGGGATCAAAGAGGCATCAAGGGCCAGGAGCCCATCTTTTGCAGCTTGGTGGCCACTGGGACCTCAGTTTTTTTTTTTTTTTTTAGTGTAGATTCCCCTAGATAGCCCAGGGTGAGCTTGAACTCACAGCGATCCTCCAGCGATCCTCCTGCCTCAGCCTCCTGAGTGCTGGGATCACAGGCATATGCCACAATGCCCTGGCCTTGGGTCTCTACTTTTGGCTCTGGGCCAGGCTGTTGCTGAGGCTCCTGGAGCCTGGCCCCACCCACTAACCCCTGAGGGCTCACTGGCCTGGCTCCAGCTTGCAGCCTGCAGGACCCCTCAGCCTGCCACCTGGCCAGATCTCCTGCGCCAGCTCTTACCTGGCTTGGGTGGCTTGCCTCCAGGTCCCAGCCCTGCAGGAGGAGACAGTGATAAGTGGGGAGCCTCAGTGCCCCGTCTTACTCTCTGCCCACACTACCTGGGGGCAAAAGGGGGTGGGGGAGCCTTGTCCTCAGACACAGAGCCCCTGGGAGCCCAGCCTGTCACAGGTTAATGGCTCAGCTTTATGCAGGGGGAAGCTGGCCTGTGCCCCCTCAGCCTGGCAGCGGGTGCTGGTGAGATCAACAGGAGTTTGAAAGTGAGAAGCCTGGGGGGTCAGGGGGCCCAGGGGGGCCAGAGGGGCCAGGGGGGCCAGGCTCTGCTTCTCACTCCAACGTTGTGGAATCAGGTGCATAGTTTATGAACTCACCTCCTCCTCCCAGGCCTCCAAGCCCAGTCTCTGTGATAGAGAGATGGACAGGTGGACAGACAGACACGCCGATGGACCGAGACCACCAGTTCCCTTCCGGCAGCCGCCCCTCCCTCCCAAGGTCCAATCTATCCCTGCCTAGTTGCTGCCCTTGGGTGGCTCAAACTCTGTGAGCCTCAGTTTCTCAGTCTGTCTCCCTGGGTCAACGGCTCCAAGACACTTTGTGTCCGGTGCCCTGCCTCCCTGTGTCTGCCTTAGTTCTGAGCATGCAGCCCTTTTTATTACTAAAACTATTGCTTTTAGGTTTTAATCTGCTTGAGAACATTATTTTTTTTATGTTAAATTTTTTATGTTCATTTTTTTATGAAAAAAAATGTTCCCTCCCCCATACATGGCCCATAGGCATGTGTGTGTGTGTATGTGTGTGTGTGCGCACGTGTGCGTGTGTCTCCCAACCTCCATTTACACACAACTATCCCCTTTTATATTCTTGTATTTTAAAAACACTCCAGGGTAGCTGAGGCACGAGGATCAAAAGTTTAAGCTCAGCCTGGGCAACTGAGTGATTAAAATTTTTTCTTTTTCTTTACGAAAGGACTGGGGATGCATCTCAGAATAAAGGTTCTGGGCTCAATTCCCTGACTATAAAAAAAGAAAACAAACAATCAAACATAATTCTTCACAACTGCCTGTGTTGTGTTTACTTAATCCCACCCTCCCATCAAATACGTTTCTTGTTTTATCTTTTTTTTTTTTTTTTTTTGCAGTGCCAGGGATCAAACTCAGGACCTTGTGCTTGCCAGGTAGGTGCTTATGCCGCTGAGCTATCTCCCAGGCCCTTTCACTTTTCTTTTCAATTATTTACAGGACTCATAGCTGAGAGGCTGTGGGAGGAACTGGGGAAGGTGCCTGCCTCTGACAGCTCAGGATCCTGCTTCTCCTGTGCTTGTGCCTATGACGTGGGGGGTCCTGTGAGCTGTGTTCCTCGGTGGGCGTGACTGGCGGCTTCTCCTGTCCTCGAAGTGGCACTCTGTGCCCTGTCTTTAGCACCATCCTAACTCCTGGCTCAGGCAGGTGGGAGTTCTGTGTACATTACCTGGATAAAAGACTCCTCCTGGAACACCTCCAGGGACACCTCCGGGGATGACACCAGGAACTGCCCCTGGCACCCCTGGAAGGATACAGGCAAAATCTATCATTAGCCAGAGCTTACAAAACCTGGTATTTGTTGTTTTTTTGTTTTTTAAAATTTATTTTATTTTATTTATTTGTTTGCTTGTTTGTTTCTTTCTTTCTTTATTTTTTTATGGCTGGCTCAGCCTACCCTGGTGGTGGGGCTGGTGCAGCATGTGGTGCCGGGGATCAAACCGCAGTCCCTACAGTTGCCTGAGCTTTCCTAAGCAGGTGCTTTAGACCACTGAACCGTCTCGCCGGCCCCAAAACCTGGTATTTGTAATGACAATAATCAGACTGTTTGTCTAGGAAACAATTTGGTTGGCCAAATGATTTTCTTTCTTTCTTTCTTTCTTTCTTTCTTTCTTTCTTTCTTTCTTTCTTTCTTTCTTTCTTTCTTTCTTTCTTCTTTTAGTGGGGATCGAACCCAGGGCCTTGGTACTGAACTGTATCCCTAGTCCTTTAAAAATCATTGTTAAATTTTGAGACAGGTTCTCCTTAGGTCACTAAATTTCCGGGCTGGGCTCTAATCTACAATCCTCCTGCCTCAGCCTCCTAGAGTTCTGAACATCCAAGTGACTTCTCTTTGCATTTTGTCACTCTGGCTTTTCTAAGTGGTCCTGAGGGGCTGGAAGAAGGGTGGGCAGTACAGTCTTGGCTTTCACGGAGGTGAAGTCAGGCTCAGCAGGACTAGAGGAGGGCTCTGGGGCCACACAGGTGGAAAGAGGCAGAGTGTGGCTGTGACTCAGGCCATGCCTCTGGGAACGACAGTGGGCATCAGGCTGCCCAGCCCTCCGTGAGGGCAGGGGCTGGGGTGGGCGGCAAGTCTGTGCTGTGAGGGGGCAGGCTGGGCTGTGACAGCCACGGTAAGGAAGTGCAGCTGCTGCCAGAGCCGTTGCAGCCGTTCCCACACTGATAGGAGGGCGCAGGGTCAACGTCCTCAGCCACTGGACGGCCACCCTTGGGCGGGGTCCTGGCCATCTGACACGGGATTGTTGTGGGAGGCGGCATTGGCCCTGAGCGGAACACCATGAATGAGCAAAATAAATCGTTTGCTAATTAATTCCCTGGCCAAGCGCAGGAGCTCAGACCCTAGGAGCCAGCAAGGAGCTCTGTGGAGGATCCACCATGCTGGCCCATGATGGACCAAGGCCTAACTGTTGTCATGGCAACAGACTGAATACCAAACAGGGCCCTGGCTGCACCTCTGAATGCTGTCAACCTTGAGAGTCACCTTGCCGATGGCTCAGCTCTGCCTTGCCCTGCTGCAGGGGGCCAGGGAGTCCTGTGGTGTGGAGACAGAGTCACACGGCCTCACAGAAAGTCCAGGTGTCTGGCCTTTGAGGCCTGGCAAGCGAGCACAGCAGGGCCTACTGGTCTCTGGCCTCGTCAGCTTAAACTGAAGCCTGGGGAGGTTGAGGATGCCCACCCCACACCCAGGCCTGGACATCACCTCCTCCCAGGGGTCCCTGGAATGGCAACCTAGCCCGCGGCATGCACAGTCTGGTCAGGGCCTGGGGATCAGTGCGGTGGCCCCAGGGGCTGGGCCTGCTGGGAAGAGGAGTGCTCTGGCCCTGTCATCAGCTGCCAAACCCACACTCGCTCACCCGGCCTTTGATGCCTCTCTGGCTCTGGCTCCAGCGTTGTCTCATGCATCTTTCTCTCTTTCCAGTACTTTCTTTCTTCTATTTATTTTTCTCTTTCTTTTGGGCACTAGGGCTTGAACCCAGGACCTTTGCAATGAACTACATTCCCCAGCTCTTTTTAGTTTATTTCTTTTTTCCTTTGGAAGCCAGGGTCTCACTAGATTGCTAAATTGCCCAGGCTGGGCTCAGACTTGCAGTCCTCCTGCCTCAGCCTCCATGCATCTTTCCTCAGTCCTTTGTCTCTTGCTTTCTAGCTCCAGAGCAGGGAGTAGCGTGGTGGGTGGAAGAGTGGAGGCTCAGGACAGACACCTCTGGCTCCTACCTCTGGCTTTGCTGCTTCTTAGCACCTGTGTGACCTCGGCCCTTCACTCAACCTCTCTGAGCCTCGTTTCTGTCATTTGCCTCGTGTTGCTAATCCTCGCTGTTTGTGCAGTGGCCGGGGTTTGGGAGCGGCTGTGCATGGTTGGCACAGAGTACTTGCTCAAGAAAAGAAAAGAAAAGTCCCGGCAACCTCTCTGTCCATTTTCTCTGCACAGGACAGAGCTCAGGGCCAGGTATACAGCAGCTGCTCAGCAGCGACAGAGGAAGGAGGTGGAGGCGAGGCAGGGAGATGGCCCGTGCACCTGGTCTGACCCGGGCTGAGCTTCCTTGGCAGCTGCCCAGCCGCTTCCCACCTCGAACTGTCCGGCACCCCGGCCTGACTGACCCCCTCTTCCTCTCTGGGTTCATGCTCCCACACCCGCCTGTAGCCAGGCCCTTTCTGGAGGACAGAAGGACTCTGTTTCCTTGTCCTGCTTGCCTCTTCCTCACTGCGCCCACGGCCACACCAACCATACTGGCTGGGCTCCGAGCCTAAAGCCCCACTGCCAGGTGGCCACAGAGGGTCCCTGCTTGACTCTCTTCCAGGTGGGAGAGGGGAGGATGGCATAAAATGGGAGGCCACTGAGGGACTGAGAAGCCGGAAGCCCCCTTGCCATGCCGGGGGTGGTGGGGGGGCACCTGCCTTCCCATCTCTTCGTCTGCGCCTTGTCCAAGAGGTGCCCTGCCTGCCACCCTCCGAGCCGGCTGAGCCTCTGAGCCGAGTTCAACCTCCCTCCTGCCTTCCCTGAGCCCTGAGCTCTTCTACCACCCGCCTAGCTGAACAGCTGGCCTGGAATGCACTTGTCTTGTTTTATGTGGGTTTGGCTTGTTCTACCCACTAGCCCAGGGCGGAACTTGTCTCTTGCATGTAAGAATCACGATCCCAGACTCTCCGGGATCATAACAGTCTCCTGGCCTGGGCTGGATCTCCTTTTACAAATGTTCTTCATGTTCCTGTTTGCATAGTTCCCATGATGGGGAACTCATTACTTCCTGATGCTTTTCCGCTCTACGGAAGTGGAATCCATTGCTCCATCCCTCTGATTCCACCTTCTGGAGTCCTGTACCCTGAGGCTTTCCTCTCACTGCCAGCCTCTCAAGCCTTCTTTCAAGTCTACCTCAAATATCCCTTCCCCCGGGAAGCCCTCCTGCGTTTCCCGAGGCTCCTTGCGGCGCCCCCTCCTTGCGTTCTGTTTGCTTTCTCCATCACTTCACATTTATTTATGTATCAGCTGTTCCCAAGAGGAAGAATTAAATCTTAGAAATTAACCCTGGAAATGAATTGCAGCCCAGAGTTAGCACATTCCGTGTGAGAGAATATATCATTTTGCAAATTAAGCTTCCCACGGTTCTCATATTTGATGCATTTTTGGCAGCCGCTTCGGGGCTGCGGACTCCTACTGGCCCCAGGAGGTGGGTGCACCGGGTAAGCTGTTTCTTCCCATCCTGCAGCTGGGGGACCTGGGCGCTAGCGGGATGAGCGCCGGGTCTGGCACCTGCTGCTGACCCTGGTCAAGGCCCAGCCACTGGCCTCTCGAGCCGAGGTCTGGGATCTTGGGAGTGGGTACCGTCTAGCAGGGCCTGGCAGCGGCTTCACCGTGCCAAAGTCCAGGCTCGGACAGGGGAGCAGATAAGACCTCACCAAGCTGCTTGTTGTTTGTGTGGGGCAGGCTGCCAAGAAGTTTTCAAAAACAATCTGTCCTCGGGTAGGTGACTGTCCCCTCCCACACGGGGAGGGGGGGGGCATATTTGCCCTCTGCCGAGGTCCCAGGAGCCACATGGGCTGGGTCAGCATCTGAACCAGAGCTGCTTGAGTTTGGCAGCTTATCACACCTGGGGGGCACTTAAAAATTCCTCCCTCCCCAGATCACAGCTGGGGTATCCCTGTGTCACAATTATTCAAAGTTTCCCCAAGAAAGAGGCTCTTGACCAAACCATCCTCAGCTCAGAAATCAGGCGGAAGAAAGGCTGAGAATATTTCGGGGGCTGGCCAAGTGTGACACCTGGGGCACAACGCAAGATGTCCCTGCTCTGCCCATCCTGGACCTGAGCCCAGCGAGCCCGGCCACCTGGGGCAGATCAGAGACTCCTCCCGGTGAGGACCAGGCTGGCTGAGGCCTGCCCCTCCTCACCATTGCCCCCAGCTGCACCCTGCGTGGGCAGTGGGAGTTGGGGGTCACACTGGGTAGGGAGGGTCAGACTGCCCAGAGGTGCTGCTTGGCTATCTCTGTTGTCCCCCAACCTGTAGGCACCCACATCCCTCGGCTTCTTCCTAGTCCACGAGTGGACCCAGCATGAGCCCCTCCTGAACCCTCCGGGCACCAGCTCAAAGGTGAGTCTCACTGAAGCAACTGGCACAGCAGCCCTGCTCCACCCCACGGCCCCCTGTACCCCATGCTAGGTCAGGTCTCAGGGCGCTGGAGGGCTCCCATGGCAATCAGACCCTACCAGGGCTACCCCCCGATGGCTCTCCAGCCTGCATCTCTCACACAGCCGGTGTACTGTGAGCCGCACCTGGCCCCACGAGCAGCCCTGCATAGCCGGGTCACAGCTCATAGCTGCAGCCTGAGGTTCCCTCTGGCCCCTACAGGTAGCCCCTGAGACCCTTTTCCTTGACTGTACTCATTCATATCAGACTTGCTTGCCCACAAATATGTGTACACATATGCACATGCGTGGTCACACGCAGTGACAGCCCACCCCAGGGACGGTCCTGGACACCAGGTCTCCCATGCATTCCTGTCTGTTGGTAGCAGACTCTCGCCATTGGGAGCAGGCAACCTCATGTGCATCATCTGTCCCCCACACCTATCTTGGGGTGAACCATGTGCAGACCTTCTTCCCTTCCCAGGAACTCCCCAGCTGGATGACACACTTGGGCCTGACACACACACACACCTATCAGTGCAAGACGGCACAGGACAACGTGTCCGTACACGTGCTCAGGCCTCCCAGACCCTTGCGGGAGACAGGTCACAGCAGCAGCTTCCTGACCCATGAACGCTGGTCTCCAGAGGGAGACCCTGCCTTCCCAGGGGACAGGGACCCCGCTGAGGTCACACAACTGGCTGAGGCCTAGTGGTCTCTCACACAGGTTCCTGTCTGCAGGGTGGCGTGGGCACACAGCTGGGGCCACAGGTGTGCCCAAGTGCTGGGGAAGGTGTGACCCGGGAGATCGAGTCCCCTCTGCCCTCCAGGACACAGGGTAGGGGCCAACCCAAGGCGCGCGGTGTCTGTGTGACAGGTTCCTCCAGCCCAGGGCCGGCTCTCAGGACAGGCAGCTCCTGGGTCCCCAGGGGTTGAGCCGGAGGCTGGAGCGTGAAGGGCTGCCTCTGGCTGGCTATCAGCGCAGCCACCTGGCCGGCGGGGCACCAGGGCTGCGGGAGGCTGGGGACCAGCGAGGGGCCCTTACCTCCGGGCTGCGCAGGGCGGAGGAGGCAGAGCAGAAGCGGGAGCAGCACTCCAGGCCGCGGGGCCGCTGCCGTCAGACCAGCCATCTCGGGGAGGAATGCCCTGGCCGCGCTCTGCGCCTCGTTTTATCCCCAAAGCGTAATTGCTGCCTGGTCGTCGCTGCAAGGAAGGAGGGAGGGAGGGAAGGAGGGAGGGCGGGAGGAGGGAGAGCTGGGGGAGGGGGCCGGGG
>PVKN010028375.1:0-13268 GCA_004027915.1 Capromys pilorides
TTTTTTTTTTTTTTGTCTTAAAAATTTTTGGTTTAGTTTATTAGTACATGTATAGCACATGTTTGCATTTCTTGTGGGAAGTTGGTACAGGTAAATAACACATATTAATTCCTTTTTCATTCCCTTTTCCTTTCCTCCCTTTCCTAGTCTACTTAGTCTTTTATTTTGTTGGGAACAGAGTTTGGTTAAAGCATTAGTATGTGAGGTGTCTATTATATGTGGCCTATATAGTATGTCCTTAGTAAATTTAATCTCTGTCTAATTCACTTTCCTCATCATTGAGCCACAATACCCAACACAACTTAAAAGAGGAGAGATTTATTTGCGCTCATGTTTCAGATGTTTCAATCCTTGAAAGGTCAACGAAATGGTGGAAGAGTCTGGGCAGAGGAAAACTGCTTAAATCATCACAACCAGGAATCAGCAAAGGAATTGGGAGGGAAAAATACCCTTCTAGACTATGACCCCAATCAGCCAACTCTTCTTAAGATCACATTTTTCGCTAGTGGCCCTGTGATTCAATCATCTTTCTAAAACTCCACCTATGTGTTCACAAGACTTTTGGGAGACATGTCATATAAAACATAGCCATCTTTTTACTATGATTCCTCATCAGCTTATCTGCCCACATCCGCCTTGCCAAACAGAGATTGTTTCTTGTTCCTCTCATCTTTTATGACTGGAAACAGAAGCCAGGCCCCCACCCTCATTTCTAAATCTTTGGTTAAAGGAAGTCTTCTTTTGCAGAAGGGAAGTTACTCTTCTTGAAGACATATAACCTATACAGGCAGATTATTAGCTTAATTCCTAAGGGGTAGAATAAAGGAGGACTTAACTATCAATGAAGTCTCCTTCCTGTTTTCCCACTGAAGCTGATTATAGACATGCTTGGTTTGGTCGTATAAAAGAAATAGTAATTAGAGTCATTTACATGAAGTATCTACCATTTATGCCTCGTTACTGTGCAACACGATAACAATTGTGCATATCATTAATTATGTGTCTGATTAATTTTGCCGTGAGTTTTATTTTTTTATAATGCTATAGTCTGGTTAAGTTGGTGTCTGCTCAGTTTGCTTAGTGACATGGGTATCCAGAACTATCAGAAATATTGTTTAAAGGTAGTGTTCGAGGGGGATAAGATTTACTAAGTGATTCTAAACTGGAACAAAGAGAAATTGCCTTAGCATTTTCTGAAAAGTATCTGAGATTATTTTTGCTTAAACACCTGTAAAGGTAAATCTCCCCACTTATTCATTCAATAAGTATTTATTAATACTGTATACAAGATACAATGAACAGAATATACAGAGTCCTTGTTTTCATGGAGTTTTAGGTTTTAGTAGTGGGAGGCAAACAATGAAAAAAAGTAATGTGTCAAGTGGTAATAATTTAGAAGAAAAAATAAAGTAGCAGAAGAGGGGCATATGGGTACTGAGTTTAGGAGATAGCAGTTTAAAATAGATTTTCAGGAAGATTCCATTTAGGAGGTAGTATTTGAATAGAGACTTACAGGAAGTGAGAGAATTTTACTATGAAAAAGAGAGAGCACTATAGGCAGAGAATAGTATGATAAATTCAGAGACCCCAAGGTATGAACAGACGAGTATGGTTGAAAGAAATGCATGGAACATGAACAGTGATAACAGAGATAATTGGGAAAGTGATTGGTGGTGGACAAAACACCGGGCTGTGACAGAACAGTAACTAATGGAGAGATTTGAGAAAAGAAGTAATATTTAAACAAAGGATCATTCTGGCTGCTATATGGAAAATAGAGTACTGGGATAAAGGATAAGAGGGGAAGCTGGGAGAACAGTCAACACTTAATTTTTTGGTAATATGATAGAGTAGAAAAATGTGAGCTTTGAATGTAGGCAGATCTGGACTAAAATTTCATGTATAATATTTACGAAATGAGTAGTAGTCAACAAATTATCTTACCTTTTTCAGAATTAGGTTCTTGATTTATAAAAATTTGCCTGAAAGTATCAAGACTGCTGTAAGAATTCAAAATACTTTATAAAATATCTTATATTGTGAATAGTCAGTACATGGTAGCTGTTACTGACTTTTTCCTGTCTATACAGTTTTTCTGAGGTTTGTATTTCTGTCTGCTAGTATATAAAAGGAAGCCAACAGCTAGATAGATCTAAGAGGGAGATAAAATGCAATGCATAAGAGTCAATGTGGTAAGATCAAGTTAGTGAGTAGATTATAGAAGAGTTAAGGAAGTTTAAAGCATTAATTGTATACACTTCAGGCCTAGCTGAAGAGTTGTGGGTTAGAGTCAGGTTATTGATTAGAGTGGAATGAATTGTCTCTTTGGGGTTATCCCCAGAAAAATAATGATGGGTAGGTGGATAGGTTTGGAAAGGTAGAAGTCCTTCTTATAGACGTGCCTGGGAAGTAACAGACAGAACTAAGGCCTAGAATAGGCTTGACTTGGGTGACTCAGTAAAAATCTGTAAGACCTGAACATCTGTAATACTTACTTCTTAAAACAAATTTAGACCTTTGTTGTTTTATATACATACAGTACTGTAGTTGCCTACCTGAATGTATACTATTTGTTTTTTCACTTAAATTAATGTGACTTTTGTGGTATCCAGGATGATTAAGTATATTGTTCTTGGTCCCTATTGAAGGGTTAACAGTCATGGAATAGGATAGATTTGATAGAAATAACATGGATTTTGGAGACAGGCTGCCCTGTCAGGGGATATATAAATCAAACACAGGCTCTGATATCTCATTGAGATTATAGTTCAGTTGGGTAGATAGGACATGCATGTGTACAGCTATAAAACAAGGTCAAAACTACTAAAATATACACAAATAAAATCTTTGGTGTTTCAGAGAAAATGTGCTTAAAGATTTGAGTTAGAAGGACATCAGTATAAAAGAACAGTAGACCAGAAATCATATAATTAGAAAAATATGAAGGATACACAGGAAAGCAATTCAGTGTGATTGTACAATGAGCATTATGGAAGGAAAAAATAGGCAACTGGAGAATGACAAATGTAACTTGAATTATATTTGTTAACATGGGGCACATTTTTCATTTCTTAAAAGAATTATCTGTGTTTAATCCATTGTTCTTTATAGGACTTTTTGGATGTCATAATTTAGTTTATATAATTGGTAAACCTCATTCAAGTTCAGGCAATGCTGAATCTATGTTTTTAGATGATCTCTCTGCATCTTTTGACTATGCTTATCTTTATCAGGCTTTTTAAAAACAATTTTTAAAAATCATTTATTTATGTAGTACAGGGTCTTACTACACAGCTTGAATTCATAGTGATCCTCCTGTCTCAGCCTTCCCAGTGCTGGAATTACAGACCTTTTCCCCAAATACCCAGTTTTGGTGGCCAGCATAGGGCACCTGGGGCCAGCACAGCATGTGGTACCAGGGATTGAACCTGGGTCCTTGCACTTTTCAGGCAGGTGCTTAGACTACTGAGCTATCTCCTCTGCCCCCAGCTATCTCCATGCCACTCCCCCTCTGTACCCCCTGGCTTTTTTAAATAGCAGGTAAAATGTATGCTAGCAGCTGCAGATTTTTTTTTTTTTTTTTGGACCAGGGTTTGAACTCACAACCTTGCACTTGCCAGGCAGACACTTGTGCCACGGAGCTATCTCCCTGGCCCCTGCAGACTTTTTGTTAGTAGTGGAAAGTAGGAATTCTTTTTATCTGAAACCATACATAGGTAAGTCTAGGGCAGTGATGGCAAACCTGTTAGAGAGGAGTGCCCAAATTGTATCCCAAATCCCACGTATTTATTATAAATTGTGCCAGTACTTCATTTAAACCTGAATACTGAGATTTTAGTTTAGATAAAATAACTCATAATAAATTAACATCTTTTGTCTTAAAAACAAAACAACTTGCATCATAAAGTTCACTGCCACTGGTGGGAGACTGTGATACACCTTACTTGATATACTTAGCTACTCCTGGAGTAGGTTATAACCAAGTTGATAAATAGGTATCATTTATAAGTCAAAACAAATAAATGAAAACTATTTAAGCTATTATAGATATTTGGCATCTATAATATTAGAAAATTCTGTCAGTAGTCAATAACAATAACAACATGTTATTAATAATGAATTTAACACATGATGTTTTGGTTTGAGCTGACCCCTCAAAGCCTCATGCAGTCATGGGGTGGCAAGAACTTCCAGAGTTTGAAATTAACTCATGATCCACTGGGATTATGGATTTTAGTACTGCTGGAATTAAGGTTGTGTGAGTACTTTCCCCAGCTTGAAGCAGATAGCCTGAATGTAACATAAGAGAGACAAGACAGACTTCCTCTCTGTGGCCATTGTTTCCTCTACTCCTCCCTTTGCTCTCTGCCCTTTGCCACTGCCATGAAAGGTTGCTCTCTGCCATGTGCTGCTCTGCCTTGGAGTCAGCTAAATACGGACTGAAACCTCCAATAACTATGGACTAAATAAACCTTTGCTGCCTTCATTTTGGGTGTCAGGTATTTGTCCCAGCAAGAGAAGAGTAAAACACATGGGATTTCTTTTTCTTACATAGCATGTCTGAAGTGAGGTAGTGGCTTAATGAGCTAATTGAGAACTTAAGCTTTTGTCCTTTGGCTTCTCGATCCTAAACTTTTTAGGCTCTTTCATTTCAAGATGACTGCTCAGATCTCTAGCCTTCACATCTGTGTTCCAGGCAGGAAGGAGAACGCATATAGGATATGTGGATATGACTGCTGATTGTGACTACTTTGATCTCTTCTTTATTCTTTGTAATCTCAAGGAATTTGGCTTATTCTAAAATATGGTTGAATTGAGTCAGTTCTAAATTTAGTGTTTGTTTGTATCATATGTATTTATGTATTTTCTGTGAAACTATACTGTCTCTGAAATCACTTTACAAGTGATTTAACTTAATTTTTTTTTCATGTATTTTTTTTAGTGAAATACTGTTACCTGATTTTGGGGTGCCTCAGTTTCTTTTGGAGATTGTTTTTTAGCTTCTTTCTGTCCTGGGTAAAGAATTGCATGAAACAAATATAAATAGTGACATACTTTCAAATCTGTTAAAGATAGGAAAAAACCAAGAGGATAGGGAAAAACTGGCTTTGCAGAGTAACTTTGAGCCAAGTAAAAGGAAAGAAAAAAATATATAGCCTACAGTGCAGGATGGACTGCCATGAAGAAGCATGAAAGCGGTACTTAATGGCACTATCCCTTTTGTGTATTTTCTATGCTGGCATAACATCCAGGTCATCTTGTCAAAAACCTGTTTGAGTTGTTAGGAGAAGTCCACATGCAAGATTCTGAGCATTGCTCTGTGTTTGTGTCCCAGGATCTTGTCACACCTCCCTTCACAGTTAGTTTTAGCATTACCCTGCCTTCCTGCCTCAGTCTTGTGCTAAATGCTAGGAATAAAGGGGGCGGGGGGGAGAAGTAAGGCTGTGCTTCAAAACGGAATGGGATCTTAAGTTTATATTCAGGGAATTTACAATCCCTTGAGGAAACAGCCTCACTGGACATGACTCAGTATAATAATACAGTTTGGTTGAAGTGCTATAATAATGACTGATAGAAAAAGGGATTTAGTTCTAATTATTTTTCTTTCTTTCTTTCTTTCTTTCTTTCTTTCTTTCTTTCTTTCTTTCTTTAATGTGTTCAGTACAGGATCTACAGTGTCTCACTGCACAAATCAGACTGTAGTAATCCTCCTGTTTTCAGCTCCCAAGTGCTGGGATTACAGACATGCACCACCACACCCAGTCTTGGTAAAGGTTTCTTAATTGCTCCCTAATAAGGGACATGGACTTTTTATGTTTTTGTATTAAAAGTAAATATGTAAGATAGCTATATTCTCTGAAGTTTGCCCTAGCATCTGTTGGGATCTCAATGTTGTCCTTAGTAGTCATTATATATAAATTCTGTATAAGTTACTTGCCTTTTGCTTCAAATATACTTTTCAGGGTTTTTTTTTTTTTTTTTTTTTTTTTTTTTTTTTTTTTTTTTTCCTAGTCTTCAACAAGTTTCTAGATTTATATAGTGTAGGACAGACAACAATCATAATTATCTCTTCCTCTTTTTTTTTGGTTGGGAAGACAGTTCTGGAGAGATGGCCTCATGCATGCTAGGCAAGCACTTTACTGCTGAGCTTCATTTCCAGCCCTTTTTATTTTGAGACTATGTCTCACTAAATTGCCCAGACGGGGCTTGAATTTTCAGTCCTCCTGCCTCAGCTTCCTGAGTAGCTAGGATTATAGGCATATGCTGTTGTGCCTGCCTAACAGTCCCCTCTTTCGTGAGCACTGTTGAAGCTTTATTCTTGGTGCAGAAACAGTGCTGATCCTGGAGAAAAATCTAAGCAAAATGAACAGAACTGGTACTGATATGGGGAAAAGAGCACTGGAATCCTATAGAATTAAGGGGATGGTGTGGGCAGCAAGTAAAAAGAATAAAGCCTTTGTTGCCATTGATGATGAAATGAATAAGCTGGAGAGGTAAGAAGAAGAGGTGGGCTGGTCCAGAGGTGAATGAGAGTTGGATATCTTTAAGGGAATTGGGACAACTATCTCCAGAACAACTGGGAATTTAAAAGCATATATCCTTCCCGCTAAATAAAAAAGTAAAAGAAACAAAACAAACTACTGATACCACCATATATGTTTTAGTACGTTTATTTAATTTGGGAGCACTTGCTGGAGCAAGCATTCCAGCTACACACACACAGCTGAGCGTTCCTAATTCAAAACTCCAAAATCTGAAATGGCTCCAAAATTTGAAATATTTTGAATGCCAACATGATGCCACAGGTACAAAATTCCACACCTGACATGATGTGATAGTTCAACCACAAGCACACTAAAAGTGGATAAAATCACTTTAGGCTAGGTATACATATTTCTGGTACAAAGCATTTTGGAAAAGAGATAGTAATATGTGTGTATATTCTGGTTTTATATTTCATTCCTTCAAATATAAACATTTATCAAGTGTCTGTTAGAAATTCATTGTATTCATAAGCTTATTTATAATTTTAACTTCACATTATAGACTTATATTTATTTGTCTTCATATTTTGGACAAAGAAAACCAAAATAATGAACAATATGTTATGTTACATTCCATTACATTATAAACAGGCTCTTGCTAGGTACTTCAGGCTGGCCTTGAACTCACTTGTAGCCCAGGCTGGTCTTCAATTTGTAGCAGTCCTCATTTCTCAGTCTGGCTGGGGAAATAGCTCAGTAGAATAAGCGCTTGCCTGGCAAGTGCCGGGTCCTGAGTTCAATCCCCAGTACCACAAAAAAAAAAAAAAAAACAAAAAAACAACTTTTCTCAGTCAGGGTGCTGGAATTAAAGGCATATGCTCCCACACCTGGCCCTTTAGTATATGTTTATAATGACTACATTCATTTTGGAGAATTTGTACATGTACATAACACATTTTAATTCTTTATTTCACCTCCTCCCTTTCCTCACATTCTATCTCTTGGTATCCTTCCCAATTGCAAAAGAATGAACTTTTTGTTTCCTTTATTTTTTAAATGTATTTAGTAAAGGGTCTCATTACACAGATCTGACTGGTAATGATTCTCTTGTTTTCAGCCTCCCAAGCATGGGGATTATAGGCCAGCACCACCACACCCAGTCTCAATCATCATCTTACGTGGCTAGGGGTGGGGCTGGCACAGCACACCAGGGATTGAACCCTTGGCCCCTGCTGCCTCTGCCTAAGAAGGTGCTTTAATCCACTGAGCTATCTGCCCTGCCTACTGTCTTTTATTTTGATCTTTAAATTATTTGTACTTCGGGTTTCTCATATAAGAGAAACCTCTAGATATTTAAGCTTGTGTGTCTGATTTATCTTGCTTACCATTATTGTCTGAAGCCAAGAGCAACTTATAAAACAAAGCGTAAAGGCATTTAAGAGAAGAATATTTAGAACTAAGTCTGAGTGCTGAGTCCCATCAGCTATAGATTTTTCTTTAATAGGCTTCACCTCAAAGCAATTTGATGTTTTCTAGAGAGACATCATACTTGAATGTCCATGCTATTGGACATAGAAATATATCTTAACCCATAGCTAAGCTACTGGATAAACTTTTAAGCCAGTAACTCTTCCTTCTGGGTTAAGAGTGCAGAATTGTGGCACCCTTCTTATTATGGTCTCATTTTTCTCTTGATAACTTTCAGTCTTTTAGTGGAATATTTCCTGATGTTAGGTTCCTTGTGCCATAAATGGTTGTTTGGTGTGAGATAGGAAATGGTGGTCTGACTGCTGCTGCCAATGCCTACTTGAGTTCTCAATGTTTCTGTTCTTCCCATCTCGTTTCTTTTAATCCCTATTCTTTGTGCCTTGATGTCAAAGACCCAGGCGCAAAGATTCTTTTAGCAGTTTTCTGTTCCAGATGTTCTTATTGCTTCCTTGAAAAATAAAAGTTCTTTTTTAACACTTCAGTTAATACTAAAGCATTATGTTGAAGGAACACTAATAGCTGAAAACCATTTTAGAAAAGTTCACTCACTCTAGGATGTAGTCACATTTTTTAATTCAGGCATCTAGAGCATTTTAAGAAAGAGCAAAGTTAATATTAGATTAGTGATCTGAATTGAAGTGTCTTAAGACCCACAGGAAGAGCTTTGGTTGCTTAGTAAAATACATATTAGTATCTTGGTTTTAATAGTGATGCAACTACTATCAGAGAGGTTTAGTCCTTGCCTCGAATTTAGTATGCTTTTAATAAGTGGTAGAGTTGGGGCCCAATGCTAGGCTGCCTGACTTCATAACTAGCATTCTTTCTTGTAGTAGTTCATTGTTCTACTTCCCTTGCACGGATAAAGTTTGAGGAGACTATGGAAGCCTCCCTCAGTTTCGGGAAGGCAGAGTAGTAGAATCTTTTACTTCTGAGTGCAAGCATAATAAGATCTTAACTCTCTCAGAATTGATCTTGTCAGCTTTTCAGTTAAATGGAAGAAATGTTAGATGGATTTAGTCTCCTTCCTAGTGAACAGAATCCATGTGACGTAAGTCATAAGTCACCTCTGTAAAAGCATGTGTGCAACATTAAAACATCAAATGAACAATTACATCTGGTGGTAGCTATGGAGGTTGACCATACCCAGGCTAATTTGTTTCTGAGGAATTTTCCAAGTGTCTGATAAAAAGGATATGCTTGATAACAAGGTATTTTTTCCATCAAGCAAAAGGATTTAAATTTGACAATTTTTCTAACCTATATCTACTATTAATCAGTAGTAGCCACCACTTATGAGTACCAGGGCCTGTACTTTTTGTGTATTGTTTTAATCTTTTGAAGCAGATATTCAACCTTTATAGAAAAGGAAATTCAAACTTAAGAGAAAAGTAACTTCCATAAGATCATATACTTAAAAAGTGTCATAAGTTGAGATATATTGTACAATCAAATTTTACTGAATAGGTGATATTCTGTGCTCTAAGGAATCCTCCATTGAACATGTAGATTTATAAAAACAGCAAGTTTTAGAATGCTAAATCCATTATTATATTAAGAATTTCCAGGGCCCAGAAGATAGCTCAGTGCCCTGAGCACCTGCCTGGCAAGCACAAAGTCTTGAGTTCAGTTCCCAGTACTGCAAATATAAGTAAAATAAATTTAAAAAAAAAAATTTCCAGGAGGGTTAGCTCAGTTGTTTAAAGCCCCTGCTTGGAGCCAGGCAGCGTGGTGCATACCTATAATCCCAGCACTTGAGAGGCTGAGGCAGGAGGATTGGTGCGAGTTCAAGACCAGCCTGAGCTACAAAAATGAGCTGAAGGCCAGCCTGAACTACATAGCGAGACTCTGTCTCAAAAAGACAAAAAAATAAAATAAAAAATAAAAATAAAGCGCCTGCTTGGGCAAACTCACTCAGGCACAAGGGACTGAGGTTTGATCCTTAGCACTACATGCTGCACTAGACCTGCCTTTAAGTTTTTGGTAATATTCTAGTTCCTAAATCAGGTGATAGGTTCACATGTAGTCTTTTGTACATACTATACTATAGAATGTTTAAAAGAATTTGCATGTTGCTATTATGTATTACTGTCATATTTTCAGAGTAACTGGTGCAGCAGTTACTAGTAAAATTCAGAGTTCAGAGTTCTTTCTCTGTATGGAACTCATTTATTATTCAGATGCTGATGATAGTATATGACTTTATTTGACTTGATTCTCATTAACGATTTTTTTCAAACAAGCCTTCTTAGGGCTTTTTCTAGGTTCTTGAATCTTTGACATCTGACTAGTTTCTTCAAAAGATAGTGGTCAGTATAACTTTGATTATTGTCTTGCAAAAGGACTTCGTGTTGTACTTTTAACTAAAGAAATCTCAAACACTAAAATTGAGAGGGTAGGGCTGGCCAAAAAGCTCAGCAGATTAAGGCGCCTGGTTCAGCAGACTCAGGGACTTGTTCAGTCCCTGGGCCTGCCGTGCCAGTCCTGCCATAGGAGCGTGCTGAGACAGCGAGACTGCGTGTGGTAGTGCACATGCCTGTAATCCCAGCACTTGGGAGGCTGTAAACAGGAGAATCACTGTAAGTCCAATCTATGTAGTGATACACTGTAGACCCTGTACTAAATACAAAACAAATCAATAAATAAATTGAGAGGGTAGTGTATCTTGAAGTCCCATGTTCATAGCCACCGTTGTTCACCCACAGTACACTGCATCCAAAACCTCTCCTCCCCTGATAACTTCACATCACATCCCAGATATCATGTCATTATTTTACTTTGTATCCCTAAATGATAGTCTTTAAAAAAAAGAAAAGCTAACCACAATACCATTATTATACCTAAAGAATTGATGATAGTTCCTTAATATTAGCTATTTAGTCTGTTGTATCTTCTTGAGCCTCGTAATAATTTTTTGTAATTGGTTTGTTGAAATTAGGATCCAAATGAAACTCACACATTGCAAAAAATTTAATGCTAATGTCTCAGGCTCTTTAATTTATAGAAGACGCAAACTTCAAGTTTTTAAGACTGAACTATTCACACATAGGCTTAATTTCATTGTTAACATAAACTGTCATAATTTTTTATTCCCTCTGTAGTATCTGATGCCACAGTATGCAGGTGGTCTCCAGAAAAAGTACACTTGAAAACAGTTATTATGCTGGGTATTGGTGGTGCGGACATGTAATGCCAGAATTCTTGGGGACTAAGGCAGGAGGATCACAAGTTTCTAAGTGTTGCTTCAGCAACACTAAAGTGAAGACCCTTCATTGCAAGGAAAAAAAAAAAAAGAGAGAGATTAAATTGAATTTTGAAAGGACTGGGAATGTAGCTCAGTGTGAAAGCCTGGGCTCAGTCCCCAGTACAAGGTAGACAAAGTTTATTTTCTCAAGAATGGGTAGTAAATACTTTGGGTTTTGCATATTTATGATCTCTGTCATAGCTATGTTAAGTTTCTGTCACAACTATTCAACTTTGCCTTAACAATATGAAAGCATCAGAGATAATTTGTGAGTAACATGAGTATGTCCAGTAGAAATTTACTTAGGAAAATAGGAAGCCAGTCTGTAGTTTGTCCATACTTGTTGTGCAGCACTGGTTTTTCAGAACATGTTCTGTAGATTACAAGGCTTCTCAGAATGTATGGGAAGGGGGGGTGTGTGTGCAGAGTAAGTACTCATATAACGCTTCACCATCATTATCTACTGCATCTACCACTCAGCTTTTACATATTTTTTATAATAGCGTATTGCCATTTATGTGAGATTTTATTTAAAAACGTAATACTAATAAATAAATAAAATCCTTTTTTAAGAAAATTGAAATTTATGGATTTATGGCACAGTCCTAGTCTTTATAATAGTGACTACTGTTACTATTGCTTTGTACCAAGCATTTTTTTATCTCATGTGTTCTGTGCAGCAACCTTGTAAGTTACTTGTTTTGCTATCTTTAGAGAGAAATAAGTAACTTGCTCAAAATCACTAAACTAATAATTATTAGAGTAGAAATTAGAACTTTAAACTGTTTATTTGGGACCTGTACTTTTTAAAAACTTTTTTGTCTTCCACAGCTCCTTTCCCTGTCTGATTGAGCAAAAGTGGGGAATTTATTGTTCTGTTACCCTAGCTACCTTTTTTCTGCTCAGGCTTTAACTTTAAAATAATATTGCAAACCAAATCCTCTGTAGTTATTTTAATAAGCATATGACCATGAAGATACTCCATAATTCAAATACACACACACACACACACAACACACACACACACACACACACACACACACTCATTATGGGAATCCATAATAGAATCAAGATTTTATATATACATCTGTTGTGCTTGAGAACCTACTTGCCTCATGTTTAACATCTGATAAAATCAATACATCTCTCTTTTGTTTCTTGCAAGCCTGTTTTGATCTTTTGACTATAATGAACCTATTTTTTGTTTTAGCTCTGAGCCAATTTTTCTCTTTGGCTCTAGTGAACCCATTTCTCTCTGGCTTCTCTGGAGCCTATTTTTCTCTTTGTGCGCATAGCTACATATGGTTTCTTACCTCATATCCAGTGTGCTTCCTCATTCCTTGTGTTCGTGTTCAGGCAGGCACTGAATGGTGCTTCCTGTGCTGCTCTCCAAGTTCCCAGGGTGAGGATGGTGAGAGGATGGAGAAAAAAAGATATGAGTCAAAATGTAGGAAACTGAGGCCAGGTGGAGCCTTCTCTCCTGATGGGAGAAGGAAGAAGGATGACAAAGAGAAAGAAGAAGCTGTACTTTTTATTTATTTTGAAATCTTTCAAATTTCAAAAGTGCAAGAAGCAACAATACTTTAGTCCTGTTGTCTTTCTCATGTAGTATGTTTTTCTACGTATATACTTTTTTTTCCCTTTATGATAGTAGCTGTAGGCATCATGATACTTTACCATTAGTATGTGTCACTTAATAACAATCTCATTTTCCCATAAAATCACAATATCATCGTTACATTCAAGGATTTTTTTCTTTTCACTTTTTTAAATTTGGTACTGGAAATCAAACTCAGGACCTCATGCTTTCCAGGTAGGTGCTGTGCCTCTGAGCTATATCCCCAGACTCACATTAACAGAATTTAATGTTAATATAATACTATTATCTAAAGTACATCCTATGTTCACTTTTTTTTTTTTTTGCGGGACCGGCGTTCAAACTCATGATCTTGCACTTGCTAGGCTGGTACTTGTGCCAGGGAGCTATCTCCCCATCCCCCACATTTTCTTGATTGTCTCCAATCAAGTACTTTTTTCCCTCCAAAATATCCTTT
>PVKN010028376.1:0-13260 GCA_004027915.1 Capromys pilorides
AAAAAAAAAAAAAAAAAAAAAAAAAAAAAAAAAAAAAAAAAAAAAAAAAAAAAAAAAAAAAAAAAAAAAAAAAAAAAAAAAAAAAAAAAAAAAAAAAAAAAAAAAAAAAAAAAAAAAAAAAAAAAAAAAAAAAAAAAAAAAATGCAATAATTAAAAAAAATAACAACTGGGAAGACTGTAACTTTCAGCCCAGTATTCTCAGATACATATAAGGTATACAAAATCTTGCATCAAAGCAAGAACTTTGGCTTCTCTAATTCCACCAAACCTTGTAAGCTACTCCAAAAATAATAATAACAATAAAATAACAAAATCAAATCAATGTATGAGCAAATATCTTTTTAGGCAAAGTCGCTCTCGTTGATGTATCTATTCCCAGAAAAGTTTTCTGAAAATTAGGTCTTGCTCCTTTCCCTCACCTCAGAAACCAAGCACTACTCAAATAACTTTGCCTTCCCAATGTATGTAACATTTCTTTCAGAGTTTTTATTTTTTATATTTTTTTAAAAAAATTTTTTTGTATTTTTAGGGAAGGATCTACAGAATATACAGGGTCTCACTACTAGATCAGACTCATAGTGATCCACCTCTTTACAGCCTCCCAATCTTTCAGAGTTTTGAGCAACTTCGTTTTTACATATACAATGGATATAGACTTCACATTATTATAACCCAGGGACTTAGACTTGCGATTTTTGGGAAACAAATACACCCTCGGTATTATTATTTCTTGTAATGTTAAGAAAAAGGAAAACTATAATAAGGCAGGTTTTCTAGCCAGGAAAAATAGGAGGTTATAATGTCAGACCTTACTGGGTTACAGTTTGGGTGGTTGCTTTTTGTTGTTTTTGTCTTATTTTTATTTTTGAGAAGATGGAACAAATAAATTACTGGTTTCTTTTTCACTGATCAGGAGGCAGATTTTGATATCTATAAAGACTTGTGATCAAGGGCCCTGGGCTCTAGAACCCATGACTGAGCTGGACAGATTTCAGCATCATGTCTGGCTTCTTTCAGCAAAACCAGAAACTGATTTTTACCTGACATTCTCACATCTAAAGAAAGCTAGGCCTGGCCCAGTCCCATTTGCCCAGGTTTGAGCTCTGCTTGACAGTTTATTGCCAGGGCATGAAGTTCAAACAATGACTTCTTAAAATACTCCATGGCCTGCCTCCTTCCAAACTCTGCCATCATTTTTAGACAACCACTCCTCTGTTGCAAGCTATCTTCCAGCCACACAGAACTTCTCTTAGTTCTTCAGTAGCTGCTGCCATTCAGCCTCTGACCATTTCTCTGTGCCTAGAAATTCTCTGTATCTCGTACTCATTGGTGAAAATCCCTACCTGCTTCCAGGGTTTTGATCAATCATCTTCACCTCAGGAATATCTTCCTCTGACCCCATGTACAACCATGATAAAAGACCTAATACGCTTCAGGAAAGTATCTACAGCATAGTTTTGCTCATGTACACTGCATTCTCACGCTTATCACTGGGTAGTACATACAGTCAGCAGTAAGTACCTACTGAAAGAATGAGTGACTGAATGAATGAATCAATGAGTGGATGAAAGATACCTGTCCCACCAACAATCAATCCCTATGGCCACTTTCCATAGGAACTTAGATGGCAAAAAATAGTTCAGATGGCCTTCAACTGGGTGTCCCACATCAAGAAGCTGAAGCTTACATAAAGAATGGGGGAAAATACTTACTATGTAAAATAAAATAAATATAAAGTGACTTAGAAAAAAGTCCTGGCAAAGTGATTTTGTTTCAAGGATACATCCTCCATTTATTCCTAAGTGTACTTTTCACAGGGAAGACCTCAAGACTGCAACATATGTCTACCACTAAGGTCAGTTTTCAAATGATTCCTCAGGCTGCTCCACAGGAGTTCTGAACTCTTACAGCTACTAAGGGACTCATGCCCTTCAGATGAGGTTGGACTCACAATTCAAGACTTACTTGAATTACTCGATATACTCTGGATATATGTGGCAGGAAGAGAGGGCAAGACCTGACCTGAGACCTATTTACTAAGTGGAAGAGAATAGTGCCAGTGGAAGGGCCAGATAGAAGTCACCTTTGTCAAAAGGCACAGTAGCCTCAGTGACAATCAGGTACCAACTGGCAAAGGAGCTTCCAATCAGAAGGACTGGAAATTTGAAGGAGTGTTCATTGCTGGCTCCAGCAAGAGAAAAAAAGTCCTTTCTATCAGAGTTGAGTTCAGTGCTAACGTAGGGATAAGACATGGAACTGTCAATTGGTGCAGTAGAAAAAAGACAGAAGTGGTCAAATTGGGGTCAGGGAAAGTCACCCTTCTCAAACACTGGCCTCTTCAGAGGGATCAACTGTGAAAGATGCTGAGCCTGTGTAGGAAGAATACAAAGAATACATGAAAGGCACAGAATCAACAGATAATAACTGGATAAAATGGACAATAACCAGGAAATCAAGAGGCATAGGGCATGATGTGGAGCTTCTCCTAAGACAGAACCATTTTAAAAAATTCCATATGAGTATAATCCATTTTGTCCCTTGGTTGTTGTCATAAGAATGATAAAGGGTGCAACAGATGGTTGGCAGTGAGGAACAAACCAAGTGTAGTTTATTAAGAGACCAAAGGAAAGTTCTCGCTTGCCAAGAGGTGCTCCAGTGGAGGATGCTGGGGAGGTGACCAAGTTCAGGGCTGCAAACACACATACTGTTGGGCTACTTTGATGGGTGTGTGACTATGGAACAAAGAAATCTTGTGATTGCTACTTTCAGCCAGGTTTCTAAGTCAGGCAGAGGAGATTTCCCTTGCACTCCAGCTCCCTAAGTCTCATCTCAGTTTGCCCAGGCCCTTGTCCTATGAAAACTATGTATTGCCTTTTTAGCTAGGCCTCTGACATTAAGAGAACAGATATCTCCTACTCCCTTGCCCTCTAGCTTCCTGGTCTCTTCAGGATGTAATGGATTCCACTGGGAAGATCAATAGCATGAGAACATTCGAGCTGTGAGCACCTTCCAGGTGCTGAAGCAGCTTTGGAATTTGGGGCAGTCATCTCGACAGAGAAGAAAGCATCAATGAATCATTCCAGCTGCATGGTGGGAAGATGGTCTTTAACCTGAGTATTCCTAGAAGTGACTGGGAGCTGATATGTGGGAACAATTTTGGTAGATGAGGGAAGAAGGCTTTGAAGTAAGGCCTGGAATTGGAGCAGAGTGCAAATCACCAAAGCAGTCAGGTTATAAAAGCAAAGTGCATTTTGTATACTGAAAAAAGGAAATATCAAAAACATACTCACATGCCTAGGGCCTAGCCATAGCCAGAAGGAGTTTTCAAAGATGTCTGAGCCATTCTATTCTGTGTTGGGAAAGGAGCCTAGGGTCACCCTACACCAGTGTAGGAGAACTAATGGAGATTTTCTGTTCTGTACATGGACTGGATAAACTAACTGGGTTAGAAGAGTTCTGAGTCTTTGCTCTCCAATAAAGCTTGACTCCTGTGACTGGGCTGTGCTATACATGTTTGTAGCTGATAAGTGTGTGGCTCCACCCTACATCAGTCTGGGTGATGATACAAAACTCAAGGTCAGACTTCCTCATTTAGGGCCTGGCTTCTCAGGCTGTAAACCAGTTAATAAAGACACAACTTTAAGTAGTTCTCACAATAGTGGTGAGGTAGTGCATCAGCCTTAAGACATATCGTGAAGAGTGGATATGTGTCCATCTTTTCTGTACAACATGTACCAATAACCAGGTGTTAACTTAATGAGGAGAGGCAAAGATTCACAGATGCCAGACAACTGACAGGAATTCACACCTCCAATGATACCCTCTCTTCACAAGTTTGAGGATGTGCTTTACATTTAAACCTCATTTAAATTTATATTTAAGCCTCATTACTCTGGGGCTTTGGAGAGGCATTTGGATCACAAGGGCACAATATGCACCAGTGGCTTGGTCCAGTGATGATTTTATAGGTAAATGTGATACTGGGAGATGAAGTCTGGTCTAAATGAAGTGGGTCACTGGAGACAATGGCCTAGAAAGGTCTTCTCTCTCCCACCTCTCTTGATCTTTCTCTGCTTCTGCCACCATGCCATGACCAGTTTTTCCTCTGCCATGCCCTAATGCCATGTCCCACTGCCATGTTACCCTACCTTGCAACC
The DNA here is from genome assembly GCA_004027915.1 of Capromys pilorides. Classification (NCBI taxonomy): domain Eukaryota; kingdom Metazoa; phylum Chordata; class Mammalia; order Rodentia; family Capromyidae; genus Capromys; species Capromys pilorides. The sequence continues at coordinate 4,158 of PVKN010028376.1, forward strand.
AGCTGCCTATGGGTTAAAAATCTTACAAAACGGTCAGCCAAAATAACATTATCCTTCTTTAAGTTGTATCTGGTACTGGACCTCACTAGTAAGAAAATAACTAAGACAGAGGAGAAAGAATGTAAGACCATGGATCTTCAGCTTAGTAAGCATAAGATTCATCTCTAGAATTTGTGCACAGTACACCCTTGTACTTCTTCCATCAGAATTAGTGAATCTGAATATGTTGGTAAAAGGTGTGTCCCAGGAATTTGCACTTTAAACATATTCTAATTTTTTTTTATTTTATTTTGTTTTTGATACAAGGTCTTACTATGTGGTTCAAGTTGGCCTTGAACTCAGTTTGGCCCAGACTGAACTTGAACTCACAGCAATCCTCTTGCTTTAGCTTCTTAAGTTTTGGGATAACAGACATGTGCCACAATGTCCAGCTTGGAATGGCTCTTATTTTAGAAGTCTGTGTGCCATATTCCAAGAAGCAATGACACAGAAATTAATTTTTCCACAGCAATTAGAGATGTATTTTCACTTAATGAAGACTGGCTAAAAGCTTCCTTGATTCAGCTCATTGATCATGGCCTAGATGCAATTTTAAGGTATTTAGGGACGGACATGGTCCACCAGAGTACACATAGTTGACAAAGATGAGATAAGATGAACAAATATTGAAGCTAGATAATCTGTAGATTGGTCAGGCGGTCTAGCATTGGTGTGGTTGGTGCTATTGTTATTACCTGGATGGACACTTACATACTCATGAACAGCCAGTCAGGGTAACAGACAGCAGTTAGGGAAGGGAAGACTGAGTCTCAAGCTGCAGCCAAGGTCTTTAACATTCATAGATCATTCCCAGCTGTTCTTGGATTGCTCATAGGAGCCTGCTACTGACATTGACCTCCTTTATGTTTCATGTCCGAAAGCCTCAACAAAGCATCCTTAGAACAGAATTTCTATCCCTAAGCTACTAACTGCATCTCATATTGGCAAGAAATGTGAACTTTTATGCCAGAAAGGCCAGATAATCTTTGGATGAACTGGGTTGGACAATGAGCGAGGAAGCTGATTAAGAATCTTCAGATTCTTTCTCATCCATTACTTTTAGAAAGCTAGAGTCCTGACAATTTCAGGAAATAAAGTAACAAAGGAAAGAAGATATACTTGTACAACAATTCAAGATTTGTAGCTTATGACAGTGTGATGAGTGAAGTGACAGCACCACACCAAAGAGGGAGATTGTGCCAAGAAAAATTGTTAGAATTTGTTCATCAAGTTGCTGTGTCTTTACCTTACCCTGTTTAAGAAACAGAGACTGAAATCTCCCTACTAAAAGAATTCTTCCCCGTGCATTTCTAAGATTTTAAGATTCATTTGGATTTCCAAGTTTCTTTTTTAAAATACTAGAACCCCAGGAGAATATTATTGCTTTAAGCAGGTAATTTTAAAGGACATTGAGAAAAGGCAAATTCAGATTGAGTGACCAAAATAAAAAAATGGCGTATTTGGATGCACTTTGAGGGAGGGGAGAGGGACATTAGTATTTTCAGAAGGCAGCTTAAAGTATCAATATCTGGTGAGAAAGGGAAGGAAAAAGAGATTATTTGTCATGTTCTCTTAGTTTCCTGCTTCCAAAGTAATATTTTCTCCCCTCTACTTTTAGCTGGTTTACTCCCACTAATCCTCTAAGATTCAGTTTCCCCATCACCTTGTTCTGAGGCTTGCCCAATCTGGGTTGGCAGCTTGGGCTTTGGGTCTGTTTATGTACATGTCTTGCTCTCACCTGTTTATAGCTGCACATCTTCCACAGACTATCAATTTCTCAAAAGTAGGAAAATGTTTTTTTCATAATTTTCAAAATTAAACTGCTTTCCAGTTCCTAAAAACTAGAGATACTTTTAAAATTCATTCTGACCTTTCTCCAGGGTAGACAAAGTTAACAAAGCTTACCAAAACTGTACAAGTAGACTGTTCTCCTGAGGCTTTTGTTTTAAATATATACTGCCAGGAACTAAACAAATGAAAATTTTCAGAAGGAATAATGTAGAAGAAATGAACACTCTACTAATTACAAGAGGTTATATGGCAGAGCCAATCAGGCAAATTAGGGAAACTGTTTTACCATGTTATACATACTAAGCTAGCAAGAATTTTTAAAGATAGAACAAATGGAGAAACGTTTTGTTGAAGCTAACACTTTCTCACTGGTTGTACAGCAGAGTGGTCTAACTCTAAGAAGCAGTATATAATATGTACATAAAAATCCAAGGGCTGGCCAAATAGCTCAGTGGATTAAAGCATCTGCAAACAGGCACAGGGGCTGGGGGTTCAATCCCCAGGCCTGCCATGCTGGCCCTGCTACTGGGGCGCACTGAGACAGCAATGGAGACTGGGCTGGGCATGGAGGCATGCACCTATAATCCCAGCTCTTGGGAGGCTGTAAACAGGCAGATCACTATGAGTCTGATCGAGTAGTGAGACCCTGAACACCCTGTAGACTCTTCCCTAAAACAGAAATAAAATAAAAATCTACATAGTGTTCTGCGCTTCAACTCCTGGAAATTTATCTCAAGCCAAATATGAAAGAAATAATTTATATATCTGAAAACATAATAAGGATGCCTCCTCTTTTCTGATCCAATCCCATTTCCCCACCATCTCACATATAACATAATAATAACGGCTCTTCTAGACTTACACCAAAGGTATAAGGAAGAAGTGGTTTGGTTTTTTGTTTTTTGTCATAGGGTCTCACTATGCAGTTCAGGCTGGCCATGAGCTCCCTTCTGTAGCCCAGGTTGGTCTCAAATTTGCACTAATCCTCCTGCCTCAGCCTGCCAAGTGCTGGGATTACGTGTGCACCACCACATCCGGCAAAAGTGGGTATTTAGAATTCCAGGGTAAAGACCACCACAAAGATGGCAGAGTGGTGAATAGCAGAGAAACACAGTCCACAAATTGGTGTCCAGATGCTGAAATACAGCCACATGAGGAAGAGAAGAAGGAGGGGAGGGGGTTCCTGGACTCTAGTAAGGATCTGAAGCAAGAAATGAAGCACTCAGGAAGAGTGAAAAGAGAGAAGTCAATACAGGAGGAGGAGGTGGCAAAGGGTGCTTTCTTCTTGAGCCTTAACTTACTACGTGGGAGGGGTAGCTTGAACATGTAGATGCATGATGACTGTGGGTGACCCCACAGGCCTCCACAGAGAAAATACCCCAGAGGAACAGAGTGAACACAGCAAACTACAGTGGCTGGTGAATTTTTAGGTTCAAATGTTTCATAGAAGAGGGTACTGGCCAATGGCAATCTTGGATAGAGGACAGCTGAGTTCAGAACTAAGAGCAGCTGTGGGCTGGCTCAATCTAGCAGTTCCCAGCGACCAGGTGAGGTGAAACCACAGTCAAATCAGCCACATGTCAACAAGCTGTCAGGCAGCTGAGTTTAAGCTGGCAGGAGACACAAGGAGTGTTACAAGCTGAAAAACTGGGTTCCCTTGTCACAGCCAGAAACTGACCTGCACTTCAGAGGAACTAAATGTTCAGGCTTGCTGAGATTATCCAGTACCCTGCCATAAAACTATGTCTGGCTTGCTTTGACTAATCAACATGGATCTGGACTCTGTCTGCCTACTTTGTCTACCAGTGATAGGAGAGAAATGCCTTGAGGTAGACATTTTTCATTATTTTATTATTTTTTACTTTTCTTGTCTTTGATTTTTTTATGATTGTTCTTGTTTTTGTGAGTGTGAAGACTCTTTGTAGCTTTCTTGTTGTTTCTCTGGTTCTTATTTTTATTGCTTCTTTCTGTCTTCCCCTCCCGTGTTCTCAACTAGTTTCCATGTGGTAAAGATTAAAACTCAAAAACTTAATAAAAATTAAAACTCAATATTTCACCATGCACTAAACTAAAATCAAAACAGAACAAAGATATAAATATTAAAATAGAAACTCTAAATCTGCTAGTAGCATACATACAAATATTGAAGACTTTGGTGTGGGCAAACAAACCCATTATTGCACAGGACCTATCACAAAGAATCAACAAATCAGATCTCATATTACTAAAAAGCTTTTCACAGCAAAGGAAACCACCAACTGACTGAAGAGACAACTCACAGTGTGACAGAAAGGTTTTGCCAAGTGTACTTCACAAAAAGCTGAAATATCTAGAGTAACAGTATCTAGAACTCAAAACACTGAGACCCTCACAAATTTAAAGACCTAACCCAAAAATAGGCATCTAAAGTGAAAAGATACTTCTTGGATGAAGACATACATATGACAAATAAATATATGAAAAAATATTTAACATCACTTGTAATTTAAGAGATAAAAATAAAAACCAGGCTAAGATTCATATCACTTCAGAAGGAATGACTACTATCAAGAAATCAACCAACAACAAATACTGAAAAGGCTATGGGAAAAAAAGGAACCCCTCTTCACTGTTGGTGAGAGTACAGATGGTGCAACCACTGTGCAAATGATTTGTCAAAAAACGAGAACTAGAGGTTCCATTTAACCCAATTATTACCCTTCTTAATATCTTTAGGAAAGAAAATCATCGTACCACAGCTATACGCACACGTTCGTGGTGGCACAGTTTGTCACAGCCCAAATGCCCCTCAGCTGATGGACGAAGTTGTTTTATATATACAATGAAGAACAGAAATAAAAATACGCTTGAAACATTTCTAGCTAAATAGATGCATCTGAGACCATATTCTTAAGTGAAATATCATTTCTCTGGGGAGACACTGAAAGTGTAACTAAGGATGAAAATGAAAATGTATAATATTTAGACAATGGGAAGAAACTGTTCAACTGAGAAAGGGATTAAGAGCGGGGTTAAGGGGTAAGAAAGGACAAGAAAAAAAGGGGAAAAAAATTTTGTACATAAGGAGGAAGAGGGGTTGAAAAAAAGGAGGTGGATGGTGAAAAAAGAAGCAAGACAGGTATAGTGGTGACCCTCCACCCACTTGAATTTGTTCTGATGCAAGTAGGAAATAAAACAACAAAGACCCAGGAAATCTCCAGGGCAAGGCACATGCAAGTTAGATCTCAAGGCCTGGCCCGCAGTAACTTTTTCCCCACTTGAACCTTCATTAAAGGTCCACATATAAGCTGGCCAGATAGCTCAACAGACTAAAGCGCCTGCTTAGGCAGAACTTAGGGGCCAGCATTCGATCCCTGAAGTGTTGTGTTGGCACCACCCTTGGGATGCACGGAGATGGCGACTGAAACTGGGACTGGTGACGCAGGCCTGTAATCTCAGCACTTCGGAGGCTGAAAACAGGAGGATCACCAGTTCGATCTACGTAGTGAGACTCTATAGACCCAGTCCTAAATACATATTTTTTTAAAAAGTCCACATATAGAGGTTGCATGTCAACTATGTAATTTAATTGGAAAGAACTCTGTAAGAAGCCTAAGAAGCCTGTGTATTGAAAGACTCAAGATGACTCACCTTGTCAATCACATCCAAAGACCCAGTGGGAGGCATCACGGTTGGGGTGCGCATTCTGTAGATCCCAAGTCTGATCTGTGTGCTGTGCTTTTATTTACCTGTATCTCTAACATTATTTTTCTGTTAGTGCTTGTCCTCAATAAATGTAGTTGCTTTTTGTCTCCACCATAAGTCTTCCTAAGTCACTAAATTGCTTGAGTTGGGCTAACATTTGTGATCTTCCTATCTCAGGCTCCTGAAGTGCTGGGACTCAGGCGTGATCCCATACATAGATTTTTGGGGGTGGGGACTCAGGACTTCATGCTTGCTATGTAAGCAGTGTGCCACTTAGCTTCCCTGTGCGTTGGGCTTGCCCCGCTGTAAGTGGATAGTTTCAAATTTTGTATGCATGACATTTCTTCACTTATATTCAGTTCTTTTACATTTTCTTCTTAGTAGTAACAATCTCAATTTCGACTTGGGGATCTGATGAGTATATGTACAAACTACCTAAGGGAATAAGGCTGTAAAAACATAAATACTGACTGTGGCAAAGGAAGTAAAAGATGTAATTGTATGAAAATCATGACTCAAATTATGCAAAAATTCATAAGCGTTAGATGCTATAGCAAATACAAAAATGAAGCTGTGACTTTTTTAGAAAGTGATTTAGTGCTGCATAGCTACTAACAATAAGGATGATTACATCGACAGTATTAAAGATTAGACTAATACTCTCCGTACTCCCTTTTCTCCAGTGGTACTATGGAATTGAGTTTCTCCAAATGAAGTGTTCGGTCCATTTTCAAAAACTATGTTCTCATGATTAGTTACGGAATTTGTTTCCTAAACATTAAACTCTTCCTCAGCCTAGTGCTGCTGTACGGAATTCCAGATCTTAATGTCACGAGTTCTAGAAAATTATTTCATACCAAGTAAGGTGGTAATTTCTCTCATTTATATGAACCTTAATTTTCTTTTATTTCCTGGCTTTATTACTCAGAATTCAAGAATTCGATTTTATTGACTCTACACTATGCTAGCTTTGCCATTTCTCGTATTTTTTTCATATATTTTTCAGAGACTATACACTATTTTTAAAGAAATCAGTCATCATTTGGTAGTCTCCAAAACAAACCCACTTACGTGAAGTTTCTGTTGTGTGACTTCTGCTTTGGCATTCATTCCGAGTTCGATATTTTTAGGGAGTACCTAAGGACTCCAGACAAGCGTGAGGCATTCCGGTGCGTGGACCGAAGCACTCCAGAGACCGGTCCGCCTTAGGGTTGGAGCCAAGACAGACGCCCGGGCCAGCCCAGGACCACCGGCTGCGAGCCTGCGAGCCCGCGAGACTTCCGTGGCTTCTCCGCCTACCCGGAACGTGGATGCGACGCCCCGCCCCGCGTATCTGCTCCCTCGCGCCCGCGGAGCTCGCGGCCCCACCCCTCACGGCTCCCCGCCTCGCAGCGTCCCGCCCCCTGCGCGCACCCGCGGCCTCCAGCCGTTCGTGCTCCCTGCCCGTCGCGCATGCGCGTCCCTAGCGGAGCTCCGGCGCCCGCCCCTTCGGTGTCCCGCCCCGCCGCGGCGTCCCGCCCAGCCCTAGGCGGTTGCTCTGGGCGGCCACCGCCCTCTCCCGCCCAATGGCGCGGCTGCAGCGTCAGTGATGTGAAGGAGCTTATACTGTTGTCCGGCCCCCAGCCCGCAGCCCAGACACCATCTGCCGCGGCAGCCGCCGCAGCCGGAGCTGACTAGGAGGCGGAGGCCGCCCGGCGTGGCGGGGCTGGGCGAGCGGCGCGGTGGGGTTCGTTCCTGTGGGGCGCGGGCCATGGAGGTCCCGAGAGGCTGCGGGCAGAGCTGGGCGGCCCCGGCGGCAGCGGAGGCCGTGGTTTCCCTGTGAAGGGCGGCGAGCCCGGGCGGCCAGGGCAGGTAGCGGTGGCGGCGGCCCGACTGGGCCGGGACCTCGGCCTCCGGCGCCCGCGGGAGGCCTGGGCGGGAAGGGTACCCGGGCAGGAGGCGGCCGGCCAGCCCCGCGGGGCTCCAGCCGGGGAGCCGTGGGCTCGCGAGTGTGGGACAGGCGGAGGCGAGGTCCGGTGTCCCTCGGAGAACCTGCGAGTTCGTTGGGGGACCAAAATGGGGCGGGCGAAGTTAGCGCCTAAAAGGGGACCGGATTTCCTGAGAGCCTCCAGGAGTTTTAGAGAAATGAACAGCTCACCAGTAAAGATTGTGGCCTTATCTGGCCAAGGATTGGTGCGTCCGATTTTTTCCTTGTGCAGACCTTGCTGGCCGGGGGTGAGGCCTTCCCAGCTTTGCGCCCTTGGCCGGCGCTGCCCTGCGGACGCCGGAAAGAGCAGCCCTCGGGAACCCGCCGCCGCTCTGCCGCTTCGGGGGAGCTCTCCCTGGGCGTGTGCGGAACAGAACTAGAACAAAGCTAGGCATGGTAGAACTGGAGACAGAAAACCAGATGCCTGTAGTGTAAATTTTCCGCACACGGAGGAGAGACTGCCGCCCACAAAACACCTGGGGACCCCTTTGTATGTCCCTTTCCCACTTCGGCGGGGGGGGAGAGTAGTTACAAACGTAAGGCTTTTTCCCCATTTGTTTTTTCCCACAGAATTAGAAATTAAGGAAAGCTAAGTAGTGTTTTTGCGGTTACTTATGGAAAATTCAAACTGCCACTTTTTTTCTTTCTAGTGTGGCGCTCTGGTTGTCAGATGTTGGAAGTCAGTAGGAAAGAACATACTACGTGGTCTTATCTCCGTTCTGGGATCCAGTGACTTGCCTGCATCGACAGAGTTAAGCTGAAGGGTAAAGCGCAGCCACTCACAGCCACTCAACTGGACATAAATGGATCTAAAGACAGCAGTGTTTAATGCAGCGCGGGATGGCAAACTCCGGCTTCTTACGAAGTTGTTGGCAAGCAAATCCAAAGAGGAGGTTTCCTCCTTGATTTCTGAAAAAACAAACGGGGCTACGCCACTTTTGATGGCTGCCAGGTATGGACATCTCGACATGGTGGAATTTCTCCTAGAGCAGTGCAGTGCCTCCATAGAAGTTGGGGGCTCAGTCAATTTTGATGGCGAAACTATTGAAGGGGCTCCCCCTCTATGGGCTGCTTCTGCCGCAGGACATCTGAATGTGGTCCAGTCTTTGTTAAATCATGGGGCATCTGTCAACAACACCACTTTGACCAATTCAACGCCTCTCCGGGCAGCGTGTTTTGATGGCCATTTGGAAATTGTAAAGTACCTTGTAGAACACAAAGCTGATTTGGAAGTATCAAACCGCCACGGGCATACGTGCTTGATGATTTCATGTTACAAAGGACATAAAGAGATTGCTCAGTATTTACTTGAAAAGGGAGCAGATGTTAACAGAAAAAGTGTTAAAGGTGAGTTTAGTATTTTTGTTTTCATTTTTCACGTGTCTACCACTTAGGAAGTTTAATACATTATTATTAGTATTAGTATTGAGTAAAATCTTGGATAGATAGACCTGTTTTGATTTGGTATCTCGTTGTGTAACCTTGCTAAGTGTTTAATATTAGATAGTACATTGAATGAGTGTGATAAAAGATCTGTCACTGTATTAACCAGCATTTTCTCTTTCATTGGAGTAACTTCCAGTTCCAAGGAATTGGTTCCCCATAGTTACAGAGCAAATTAGT
>PVKN010028377.1:0-13259 GCA_004027915.1 Capromys pilorides
ATGGAGGTTCAATCCCTGGCATGCCACCATACTGGCCCCACCATGGGGGACACGCTGAGAGGCAAATTGAGACCAGGCATGGTGGTGTGTGCCTGTAATCCCAGCACTTGGGAGGCTGAAAACAGGAAGATCATTACAAGTCTGCTCTGTGTAGTGAGACCCTGCAGCCCAGTACTAAATAGATTAAAACGAAGGAGAAGGAGGAAGAGGAAGAAGAGGAGGAGGAGAAGAAGAGGAGAAGAAAGAAGAGGAAGAGGGAGTAAAGATCCTATCTCACAATAAAAATTTTTTAATCAGAGTGGGGATGCAGCCCAGGATTCATTCCCCAGGAGAGACACAGAGAGAGTCCATTTCTAAATTAAGCTCCAATCTTATGGCAACTTTAGAAATTCTTTTTTGTGCCTACTGAGGGAGTGAAAGACCTAATATAGAAGCATGCAATATTTACCATTTGCATTTTATTCTCTAATGTATTTCATTTACTCACAAAAAATACTTTTATGTATGGGATGTGATTATTAAGTAATGAGACTATCTTTTTCAGATATGGCTAGGGAATTAGAATCGGTATTTTAGAGTCACTAGATAGAAAACTTCCGAAGGTGAACAGTTGAAAAGATGTTAGAAAACTCCCCGCCAAAAACTTTAATCTGTCGATTAAAAAGAACTGACCTAAAAACAAGCCTCAGATTCCCTTCATGTTATTTTTCAAGGAAGAATCTCAATTATTTGTTTATACACACATGGCCAGAGTTTTAATTGCAGACTTTACCACTACTGTCATCTCCACAGCTGAATCTTAAGCTCTCTTAGAGCTAGTAATTAGTACTGTAAGCAGGCAAACACCAAGTGCATTACACAGAACGTTACCTTCATCAGACATATCTAAGGCTTTTAAGAGATCTTCTCGGATCGGGTATTTGGCTTTATAACAGAGCCTCTGAATATTGGAAAAGGTATCATCACCCGACAGTGTCGTGAGATCTATGCAGGTAACCGCTTTCAGGAGCCAAGCAGCCTGGTAGGAGGAAAGGAAAAAGAAAACAAATGAAAAATAAAATTTTCAACTCTGTTAGTAGAAAATCATCAGACAAATAGGTATACTAACGCCTGACATTTGCACTGTTCTAAGGTATACGGTGATACAGGACAGAAACGTAATTCAAGATGAGCCCTACCAGCATCAAACACACAGGAAAAGTAGCCTTTATTTTTTTTTTCTTCCACAGATATGCCACACTGAACCCTCTAGTTTGCCATGTGTCCCCACTTAGGACTTTGCCTTCCCAGGCACTGTAGAATCCACAATGGCTACACTGATGGAAGAACTCTGGAAAATTTCTCTCTTAATTTTTTTTCTCCCATTCTAGGGTCAGACATGAAACATCATTTTTAAACAGTCTCTAATTGACTTGCTGCTTCCTTTCAATTTAATTCAATGCCATTTTTAAAACAATCATCATTTCGCAACTCATTCTGACGAGTCTCCTTTTATCTTTCCATCAGACCGCTTCCAAGGATGAGCAAAATGTGGAATGTCACTTTGAAGGATTCAATCACAATATCCTGTCTCCTGGGGAAAGGGACTCTGAATCCCACTTAGTCCTACACAGCCCGGCTTCGGGGGGGCAGACGCTGAAGAATATGCTGACCACGAGGACTCTGGCAAACATCATTTAGGGAACTGTGAAAAATGACTTATTAAAACTACCGGTAAGGTAAACACAGTGGTCAAAGAAGGTCAATTCTTCTACCTCCAGGCCTCACCAGTGGGCACACCAGGGCTGGATGTCACGGCTTTAAAATTAAAACAGAAGACAACTGAAGAAGGTATGTCGAAAAAACTGAGTAAGTGTGTTGCGAAAATATGCCATTTGGGTCACTCATGAATAAAGATGCCTCAAATTCATCTGCGGTTTTGCCACTCAAGAGTGATAAGATTTTTAACTTGTTTGGATAAATGTGTTATCTTTCTCTAACCCGTCATCATCATATATGAATTATTAAAATAAGTCAGGGACAGCAGCAATCTCTCAAATTTCGATGCATCTTGAGCAAAATTCAATACTGTGGCCTTGCGGGAAGAGGCCTGGCATCGTGAAAACGCAGGGGCGCAGCGCTCAAGAAGGACCCTTACCTGCCACTCCTTCTTCACAGTTCTGCGAGCCTGGATTTGTTCCGCCCGCCTCAGAACTGCCGGCTGATTCACTTGTATTTTGGAGATCCAGCTAAGGTCTAAAGGAGAGAGAACAACACTTTTTTGAAAGTGAAAAGTTTAAACACAGTCGCCGCTAGTTACAGGGTGCTTGAAAGGACACATTCATCGTTTGATATCAATGTGCTTTTAAAACACACGCTTCTTTTTTTCCACACAACAAAGACATGACCTTGTTGGAGGAAGGCAGGTCACCACAAGGTGTACTTCACATGCATCGAATACCCTGGGAGCTGAAGAACCCGTATTGATTCCCCACACAAACAATCATAACACCTGGGGGTGGGGGTCCCGCACCACGTGCCTCCTGACAGCAAAGACTTATTTGTGAATGTCTAGTTCCAGAGAGCAAATGATTAATAAATATTTACGTGAATTAATGCAGGGGCTTAAAGGAATCCTTGATTACTAGCCCTTTACTGACAAGATTAATATCTCCTAGATAGGACAGGATGCAGCCCATCAAAGGAGAATTTTTCAAAACACTATTAGAAACAACAATATTGATATACCAGAAGTTAGAAAAAAAGGGAAGCAAAAAGTCGAAGTTTTGAGAGACATTTCTGTGGCTTCTGGAGGAAAACTTCTTCCTCTTGCCTATTCCTAAATTCTGCGGCCGACTGTATCCAAGCTGACATGAGCCAGCTCCCAGGCAGAGCTAGCACCTAGGTGTGTCTCAGCCCACTTCTCAAGGAGCTGGGGCATCAGGGCTCCCTTGTCCTCACCGTGAGAACCACAGCCCGACACCACGCCTGGTGCTCATGTATTTCGACATCCTCCACTGATACCAGCAACAGGTAGCCCACAGGACATGGGACATGTGTCCACTGACTCTGCAACTGAGCTCATTTCTGTATCATTCCTCTAAGGACTCCACAATATTGAAAAATCACCTTAGACATCTTGCAAAGATCACTACTGTCAGAAAGTTACCATCAGAAAAAACATCTCAGGGCCGGCGAGATGGCTCAGCGATCTAAAGCGCCTGCTTAGGCAACCACAGGGACTGAGGTTCGATCCCCAGCACCACATGCTGCGCCAGCCTCACCCCCAGGGCAGGCTGCGCTAGCCATAAAAAAATAAAATAAAATAAAAATATTTGTTAAAAAAAGAAAGAAGAAACATCTCAATCACACAGCTCTATAACAGCAGAAAACCACTGACTGCATAGTCTACCTAACACAAATGATAATAAAACACCTGTAGCTTTCACAAAGATGAGATGAAGAAAATCAGTATTTACCATCTACTTCTTCTAAATTCCTAGTTGGAGTCTGAATGTTTAATAATGATAGTCTTATTTAAATATCACTAAAAAGGAAAAGAGTTTGGGTACTTTCTTTCTAATTATTTTGTCAGCTGAAATCATTTAACAAAACAGATTTTTAACATTTCAATCCATCTGTTCCAGCTTCTCAAAGGTGTTTTCGTGATTGTTTGCTGAGTCACCTTCACACAGAAAATGAGACACTGGTGGCTAGAGAGACTCTTGCCCCTTCCTTCCCACCCAAAGACTGAGCTAGCTCTAGGCAGAGTTCAAGGGACTAGGACAAACACACTGGACTCCTAATTTATGTACAACCTAGTACAACTTCTGCTTCCCAAATACTGGAGAAGATCTTACTGACTGAACAGTTGTGTCAACAGGAGGCTCGTGGAGAAGTAACTATTGACAGTGGATGAACAGATGGAGGCCCCATCCCTCTGGGGGGCACAGCTGCAAACCCCACAGGTGGAGTGTTGTTTCTATGTACTTGGTGCAACTTTGCAGTCTATTTTTACTCCCTCTGCTTCCCCCACAATGGCACCAATATGTGGAGTTGTTTATATCCCCATTCAACTTTTAAAACTCCAAGCAAACTACCTGCCATGTAGGAGGTGCTCTACATATAAGCTGAGTGGTTCCCACAGACCAGAAATGATCTAATTCTGTATAATGTCTTTCCCAACTGCTTCTTACCAGAATGGACTTTTTGACTCCACAAGACCAAATCATGAATTAGATGCTTGGCACCATTCACTGTAAATTACTAATATTCACTACAATTACCACCCACAATTAGAGGTACACCCAGGGTGAGGCCTGACCTTACACATTTCTCACACCACTTTTCAGAGATCTTTGCAAACCACCTACTAGAGGATGTAATAAGATCACTACTCTCACAATATCTATCTTGACTGCTAAAAATATCACTCATGGCCATAAAATTATCTAGCCCCACATTTAATTCAGCCACTGAATTTGCCTCTGTGACCTCCCATGGCAATGAATTATACAAGTAACTATCTTATTTTATTAGCACTTAATTTGCCACTCTTTAATTTCATCAAGTAACCCTTGTTCTCATATTATGGGATCTGGGAAAAAGAAAGGACTGATTGGTCTTTGTTATGTCCTTCATAACTTTTAATATTTCATTCAAGTACCCTTTAGTGTCTCTTTTCCAAGAGAAGTGAATCTAATGCACACAACCTCATCAGGCCATGGAATCTTCATCTTATGGGGCCAGGGGGTGGGGGGCTTCGAGCGCAAGTGCCTTTGGGGAGGACAGACACAAAATCGAAAAGGGGAGGCAATAATGCTCTTCTTCAAATTCGAAGATGAAGAAAAGTGCTAGTTTCCCTTAGTATGTCATTTCGATGGCCTTCAGGCCCTTCTGTCCGTTATAAATTTGTCCTCAAATACCAATTTTACAATCTTTTTTATTATTTTTTTCTGGTTCAAGTCTCAGTGGAGACAGCCTGTTCCCTGCCAGCCTCTCTTCTAGGCTTGCCATCACTTGTGTGTTTTTATGGGTGTTCTTGTGATCTTCACACTATGCTTAAGGCACGCAACCTTACAAAAGGAGATGCATTTTGAATCTGGATCTTACCTTTGTTCCTAATGAATAAAAATACACAATGATACTTTATATTAGAGATTCCCTGCCCCATCAGAAAAATGGGGAAAGCAGAGAATAAATTTCCCATTTGTCTCTTAATTCTATCTGAGCTGTTATATCAAAGTGTAACACCCAAATGTTTCCTAGTGTGTCTCTGCAAAGTCCTTTCCTGACAGGTGCTTGTACATTTTAGAGTCCCTTCTTAATTGTATTCACTGGATTGTCTATTATTTCTGCATTGCTTGTTCTCAATTCTAATTTAAATCCTCCCAGGAATTCATCATACCTTCTCATGTACATGTACATGTTTGTGTCTAGCACAAACATACTTGTGTAATAAACGTGTCTCTTATATCATTATAAATTTACTTTTCACATCAAACTTTTAAACTAGTAAAACATTAGTTGATCATGCCTCAGCTCTCAACTCTAGCCTTGGAACACATTAGGTTGGCTAGAAAAAGATTCCCAGATGTCATGGCACATTTGATCCTGCCAGGCTCATGAGACATTCAACTCACATAGTAAATGAGCAGATGTAGCCTTGCCCAATGCCTAAGCAAAAAAGACACCATCCAGACAGCCCCATGCTTACCAGCAGGTGGCATCCACAAGCAGTCTTCCCAAGGTCTAGTATTCCACAACTGAGAGCACGCCAGGCCATCCTTCCTTCCTGGCCATCAGCCCACCCTGCTAACACTCCACTCAAAAAGATGGCCAAGAAAATCAAGACAGCAGCAGCTGACACTATCATCAGCCTGCTTCGTGTAATGATACATCTCCCCTTCCCATTCTGCCTTAATCTCTTAAGTCCTATCCCACATGCCAACATCTGTAAAGCATTTTTATGAGCACTAACTCAAGTAATGAGGACTTTATTACATTCTCTGCAAAACTGTAACTCAAGAGTGTCACACCACAACAACACCAGTTGATCTCCCACTTTGTCACTTCTGACCAAACCCACCTACTCTCTGCTCACACCTTGCCTCCAGCTATCTGTCATCTCTGGTACGTCTAGAGTTCATTGCCAGCTCACCTGTCATGTGGAAGATGCTTGGGGTTCACCACACCAGGTAGCTGCACCCTTGCGCCCTGCTGCACATGGTGGCATCACTACAGAGAGTGCATGGTCGGACTTAAGGGAAGGAAAGAGGGCTGCAGTGGCCGCTTGCTTCCTGCTTTTGCTGCTGCAGCTGCGTCACTCCTTCTGCCTGTCCTTCTTAGCCAAGGACATCTCTTCTGCGATGCCTTCTCCCATGCCACCCTGCCATGCAGCCAGCCAACTACTGGATTGAAATCCCTACAAACTGTGACCTGAAATAAATCTTTCTTCCTTTGAGTATTGGGTATTTTGTGTCCACCACAAGAAAAGTAACTAAGACTCAGGGTAAATTTGAAGGCCATGCACAGGAAGACAGGCTTCCTCCACTTAGCTGTAAAAGCCCTCAGGGAGTAAGTGGAGGTTTGCACTGGCTCTCAGTCTGGAGACGTTGGGGACAGGTGCCACTCTCTTCCACAGGGCAGAGAACAGGGATGCCACTACACATCCTTCAGTGTACAAGACTGTCTCCCATCTCAAAGAATTATCTGATACCAATATCAGGTATGCTAATGCTGAGAAACTGGTCACAGGACTAAGAAAACTAAAGAGAAAGTACAGACCTGCAACATCTAGGGTGATTAATCTTGATTGTGGCTTATCAGTAAAGCTCCTCAAGGTCATGGCTAGACATGTGCTGCTAAACCAGTAACTCCTGGCCGTGAGTCCCTCGCCTGGCTCCTGAATCATGGATAATCCCAACGAAGGTGTGCTCAAGGTGCAAGACAGAGTGCAGGCTTAGATCAAAAACAATATGCAGGGCCGGTGAGATGGTTCAGCGGTCTAAAGCACCTATTTAGGCAAGCTTAGGCAACTGCAGGGACCATGGTTTGATCCCCAGCACCACATGCTGCGCCAGCCCCACCCCCAGGGCAGGCTGAGCTGGCAATAATAACAACAACAATATGCAAAACAACACTTCATTATGGTTTTAATACTGATTGCACAGCAAAATGACTAGAATATATTTGGTTGAATAAATGTTATCAAAGTATTTTCATCTATTTCTTTTGGCTTTCTCAAATGTGAGAAAATTTTAGATTACTCAGTGTCTCATGTTTCTGAGGCAGCACTGATCTAGACTCTGTCCTATAGGTGATTAGGAGTTACGGAAAGTTTTCAAACAATGAACAATGGCTTTTAAAAACAAGTGTTTGACCCCTGCTACCACACACAAGAAAAGTGTTCTTAAAAGACTGGCCAGGCATGGTGGTGCACACTTGCAATCCCAGCACTCGGGAGGTTAAGGCAGGAGCATTGCTGTGAGTTCGAGGCCAACCTGGGCTACAAAGTGAGTTCAAGGCCAGCCTGAATTGCACACTGAAATGTTGTTTCAAAAGAAAAAAGATAGATGGATAGATAGATAGATATCATCATCACATATAACATACTGTACAGAAATACTTACACTTAGAATACAAACAGGACTAGGGAGATAGCTCAGTAGAATAAGCGCTTGCCTGGCAAGCTCATGGGCCTGAGTTCAATCCTCAGTTCCGGGAAAAAAAAAAAAACATAAAGATGTTTTTATAAAGTTGTTTTCAAGATCTATACCTAGCTCAAGAAAACACAGCAAATCCATAATATGGAATATGAGTCAGCCATTAAAAAGAATTAGGTATATCAGTAAATGCTGTTGTGAAAAACTGATTAAGATATATTTCTCATAGAAAATAAATAATTTTAGCTACTTTTCCATTGTTGAGACAAAATACCCAATAACCAAAGTAAAATAAGTTTGAAACAAAAAGTTTATGTCAGCTCCTAGTTTGTAGTGCTGGCATGGCCTAGGGATGTCACTGAGGAGGAACAGTCCCTGGCGTACAGGCAAGAGGCAGCAAAGCAGCAGTGAGCCTGCCTTCTTTCTGTCCTTTCATATTCCACTGAGGTTCCAATCCTATTCACACACATGCAGCATGAGGTTCCATTATCCACACCCAAAACTATGCTAAAACAATTTAGTCGCCACACTCCCCTAATTCCAGCATCACATACCCATGATCCACTCACCTCTCAAAAACCTCACTATCTTAGCTACTTTTTACTCATTGCTGGGACAAATACCTGACACTCAAAATGAAGGAAGGAAAGGTTTATTTAGCTCACAGTTGCTGGAGGTTTCAGTCCATATTCGGTTGGCCCAAGGCTGAGTGGAACAGGGCAGAGAGCATTCAGTTCATGGTGGTAGAACAGCAACAATCGCGACAGAGGCAACAGACCAACCAAAGCACAGAGAGCAACAGCCCTTTAAAAAGTCTCTTTGTGCTCAGTCACTCTGACATGGGCCCATTGTGCCCTAGGGTGGAACCAATCATACCCCAGGATGGGCCCTTGAGCGGGGCTCTAGGGAGGAGCCAATCATATCCTAGGCAGGCCCAGGTCACGCTCCAGGGAGGAACCAATTGTAACCCATCAGTACAAAAACACATAATCCCAGTGGCTCATGACTCAAGTCTCAAACTCTAGAAGTCCCTGCCCCATGATTGCATGAGGCTTTAAGAGGACAACTAGACATAAACCATAACACTCACTTATGAGCACAAGATTTTGGGAAGACATCTAGATATCAGCCAGAACACTTATAGAACTCTTTGGGTACTTTTTTTAAAATGCAAAAACAGAACTAATGGGGGGCTGGGGAGATAGCTCCGTGGCACAAGTGCCTGCCGGGCAAGTGCAAGATCATGAGTTCAAACTCCAGTCCCGCAAAAAAAAAAAAGAAGCTTTAAAAATAGAACTAATAAGATAGAAAAAATTTACTTAAAATTCAGAGGGTCTGGGAGATAGCTCAGTAGTCCAAGTGCTTGTCTGGCAAGTGCAAGGACCTGGGTTTGACCCTCAGTACCGGATGCCATGCCAACTCCAGTGTGGTGGGACACACCTATAATCCCAGTGCTGAGGAGGCTGAGACAAGAGGATCACTAGAAGTCTGAGCTGCATATTGAGAGTCTATACCAAATAAATAAATAAATAAATAATCAGAACATGCACCAAATTGATAAGTATTTCTATCACTTATACACATTTCCGACTTTCTCATGTTATATACTTCCTAACACTTAAATTTCTACAAACAAACCTGCATGGAAACACAGAGCTATGATCCCAGCAGTCTGGGAGGTTGCTGCAGGAGGGTCTTAAACTTGAGTCCCACCTGGGCCACTGAGTGAGAATTTTTTCAAAATTAAAGGAGGACTGCAGATGTAGCTCAGTATAAATGCCCTGGCTTAATTCCCAGTATTGAAAGAAAAATAAGCTACGAAGAACATGGGAGTTTCTTTCTTCTTGCACAGAAAAAACAAAACACACTTAACTCTTGAACCAGGGGGAGTAGCCAGGCAGCAGTGAACAGAGAGCGCTCTAGAGCAGTGAACAGGGGTGCAGCTGCCGCTGAGCCCAGATGCCAGCCACCCCTCCCTTGGGTACTTGTACTTCTCATGGCCAATCCTTGTCACAGAGCTCTACCATAAAGCTGGCCTTGCCAGGGAGATGGCTCAGTGGCATAAGTGCCTGCTGGGCCAACGTAAGGTCCTGCGTTAAATCCTGGGTACCAAAAAAAAAAAAAAAAAAAAACAGAGCATAAAACTGGCCTGACACAGGCACTCAGCGTCAGGCCTACATAACGTCTTGACCTATGTAAAACACGGCCAAAATGCTAACACTTAGGCCACCAGATAAACGTGATTTTTGTGTCACTGCCATGCACCACCAACATTTCACATGCATGAGATGAGTCCATGCTTTAGAGCCACCATGGCCCATATGTGGCCACAGCTTCCCCATAGGTGTGGGGAAGCTGTGTAACACAAGGCCAGACTTTCCAGGGGACCACAAAGTGTGAGTCTCATTTCTTCAACTTCTTGACTTAGTAAACCCCCATTTCAAAATAAGAAATAAAATGGGCTGGCACATAGCTCAAAGTGAAGGTCCTGGCTTCAATCCCCTGAACTGCCAAAAAATAAAAATAAAAAAGACAAATGGAGGGCTGGCCAAATAGCTGAGCAGGGCAAAGCACCTGCAAGCAGGCACGGGGCCAGAGGTTTGATCCCTGAGCCTGCCGTGCCAGCCCTGCTGCTGGGGTGCACTGAGATGGCAATTGAGGCTGGGTGTGGTGGCGCGTGCCTGTAATCTCAGCTCTTGAGAGGCTGTAAACCTGCGGATCTCTATGAGTCTGATCTAGTAGTATACACCCTTCCCTAAAATACAAAAAAAAAGAGTAAAACCGAGGTGGTATGAGTTGGGTAGAGGGCAGTGATCATT
The DNA here is from genome assembly GCA_004027915.1 of Capromys pilorides. Classification (NCBI taxonomy): domain Eukaryota; kingdom Metazoa; phylum Chordata; class Mammalia; order Rodentia; family Capromyidae; genus Capromys; species Capromys pilorides. The sequence goes on from PVKN010028377.1 coordinate 10,463, forward strand.
AGAAGTAAAACATGATGAAAACAGAAAAATTTGCAGAAAGTACAAATAATGTCTTTACTTGTAAAGCAAGAAAATGTTATTAAGAAAAAAACTGAACTAGGGGATATTTCAAAATTCCAAATGGCTTCAGCTTTCATTCTCAAGAAGATACTAATGATTGTACACTATTAAGATCAGGAAAACCAAGAATACATGGGATAAACATAAGGGATCCAAAATAACAATATGAAAGAAACCCCAAGATAACAGCCAAAGGAGAGCCCAGGGTGTAAATTACTGAGGAGCCTAGGGACAGCAAGGGCAGAACAAGAGCAGAGGGCTCAGCCCAGAGACAGCAGAACACTGTTTCGTTACTTGGCCTTTCTGACAGAATCAAAATGAAATTTCTCAAAAAAAAAAAAGATGAACTTTCTCATTTATTTAATTAGAAATAACTACCTATAAAGCCAAGCAAATGAGACCAACCCATAAAAAAAAAATCATACAACAAATGCAATACAATCATAATATATCATATGGTTTAAATAATAAATATTTACATAGCTGTAATGATAAAAAGCCCTAAAAATTTATCCAAAAGTTATTGAACAATTTTATACTAGAAGGAGTGGAGAGAGGAAAACAGGGAGGTGGGGTGACATGAGAGCTAAGTCTTTACCTTCCAAAGAAGAAAGCTATCTTGCTTACTTTTCTCTTGTTGCTGAGACAAAATAGCCCATGCCCAAAGTTAAAGGAGAAAAGGTTTATTTAGCTCACAGTGTGCAAACTTCAGTTCATAACAAGCTTGTTACAACTGCCTTTTGTCCAAACTGTTGACACTGTCATCGTTCCAAGACAGGGCGAAGAGGAGGTCAACGGTTTGGACAAGACAGCTGGACCAAGAGCAAAAGGGGAGGGCAGGCCAGCCTCCTTTCCTTCCTTTTACTGTGTGGGAGCTACCGACCCTCAGGTGGATGCAGCTCTCACACCTGCTGAAGTTGATTCAATGAACCAACCATTACAACATCTTATGGTGTAGAACAGCCGCCCTAGGGCATGTCCTCTATACTCTAGGCTACAGAACTGCTGAGTCACTTGGTTAAGCTTCTCAACTTCTCAAGTTGACTTATTATAAAAGCCAAGGATAAAACTCACTGAAAAATTAAAATAGCAAAAATACTTTACTTAGAGATGTAGAAGTAAATACTAGAAAAAATGACCACCTCTGGGGAAAAGAAACTGGGTATATACTTTGGTAAGGTTGGGGCTTGTTTTATTTACTCTTATAGACTTACATTTTTTCAAAGGATATACACATATATTGTCAACAAAGTTAAACAATTTCAAAGAAGAAAGCACTTTATTATTAATAGGATGCATGCAACAAGCCTCATGCTACACAATAAAAGGGGATGAAGCACTAGCCACAGGATCTCACTTCTCCAAAGGGACACTGTGATTATTTGACTAAAAACAGAAGTCAGAATTAGAGCCTTGCCTGGCAAGTGCAAGGTCTTAAGTTCAACTCTTGGTACAAAAAAAGAAAAAGAATTAGAACTCTAGAGGACCCAACTTCACTTCAGTGTTTATTAGCTATCTAATACTTACACACTACTTTATTTCCCCAACAGTTCTCATAGGAGATTGAATGCCAGACCTACATCAAAATCAAGCATCTCCGAATATTTCCTAAATGTTTTCTAAAGTCCACCCTTCTATTTCATCTTTTTGCCATTATTTCAGAAATTTCATTAAAAGGTACACTATTCTAACCCTAAAAGATGCAGCTTCTCTTGTAGGCCACGAGGATTTACATCATGGACTTAGGAGTATGACTATAATCTCACTGTATCACAGAAACTGCTTTGTAAGGTGTGGTCGATTAGCTGATCAACTTAGAACATACAAATGAACTGAATCAGGAAGGCACTGGGTGTGGAAAGCCCACTTGAGGATTGTTGCCAGCAGTGTAACAAGGAGAATTGCAGGGGGAAGGACAGTATACTGCTCATCCTCCTAGTGAGGCTTGTCACACCAGCTTCCTGACACAAACTCAGCTGTTCTCATTGTGGGAGAAGCTCAGGTCCTCGCTGGGGATGGCGGTGGTTCTCTTTGTGGGAGCTCTGGTCCTTACTTTGAGCATCAGTTCATGGCTCCAATGCAGACCCCTCAGCCTGCTGGCAAAAATATTTTATCCCAGTGGTGGTGCAGATTTTCTAGCTTTTACCACTTGACCTTTAGGCCTTCCCACGGCTGATTTACAAAACAGACCTGCATAAGGCATTGGTGTGGGCTCTAGGCTTCCAGGTGGGACTTGTAGAAGACATTGTCATGGCTTTGAAATCTTCAACTGGATGCATGAAAGACACTGCCATAGGATCCAGGCTCTCAGCTGGATTCTGGGATTTCTATCACATGGACGGAACTCTTGCACTCTTCTGCATTTGAATCTTTGGGTGAATCTTATAAAATAACCCTAAAATAAATATTCTGTAATCCATAATTATAAAATTATGTGTCCTGTATTAAATTGTTTCCTTTAAAAACCCTAACTACAGCATAATGATAGGAGAAAACATCTCAGATAGAGGAAGACAAAAGTCTTTCACAGCTCCTTTCACATTATAAGGAATCTTCTTTGCTTTTACAAAATGAACTATCAGCCTAAGTCAAGTAATATTCCTTCAGTCTCTACCTCTACACTTCTACCTCTTACTATGCACAGCAAGTCAGGGACCCACACAATCTACACACAGAGAGACACACTTAAATACCCAACAATGTTGTGAGCTCAGCCCTGAACTGAGGACTTCAAAAA
>PVKN010028378.1:0-13260 GCA_004027915.1 Capromys pilorides
AAAAAAAAAAAAAAAAAAAAGAGGGGTGATGCTGGCTCTGAGTACATGGTGAAGTCCATTGGTGTCTTCACCACCACAGAGAAGGCTGGGGCTCACCTGAAGGGTGGTGTCGAAAGGGTCATCATCTCTTACCCTTCCACCAATGCCCCCATGTTTGTGATGGGTATGAATCAGCAGAAGTACGACAACTCCCTCAAGATTGTCAGCAACGCTTCCTGTACCACCAACTGCTTAGTCCCACTCTCCCAGGTCATACTTGACAACTTCAGCATCAAGAAAGGACTCGTGGCTACAGTCAGTGCCATCACTGCCACCCAGAAAACTTTGGACGGCCCCTCTGGGAAGCTGTGGTGTGATGTCCGCAGGGCTGTCCAGAACATCATCCCTGTATCCCCTGGCACTGCCAAGGCCATGGGCAAGGTCATCTCAGAGCTGAACGGGAAGCTACAGGCATGGCCTTCTGTATGACCACTCCCAACACGTCAGTGTGGATCTGACCTGCCGCCTGGAAAACGTGGCTAAGTATGATGACATCAAGAAGGTGGTGAAGCAGGTGTCCCTCAAAGGCATCCTGGGCTACACTGAGGACCATGTTGTGTCTTGCAACTTCAACAGTGACACCCTCTCTTCCACCTTCAATGCTGGGGCTGACATTGCCCTGAATGATCACTTTGTCAAGCTCATTTCCTGATATGATAATGAGTTTGGCTAAAGCAACAAGGTGGTGGACCTCATTATCCACATGGCCTCCAAGGAGTAAGTGGTCCTTCCCCACCACATCCCAGAGACAACAGAGGGATGGAGAGACCATGCTATAGAAGTCACTGCCCTACTCAGCCCCAGCACTGAGACACTCCCCCTGACAGCTTCCATCTCAGGCCCCCTAGAAGGGGAGGAACCTCAGGAGCCCTGGCTCACTGCCATTGCACACCATCAATAAGGCCAACTATACCCACCCACCCACCCCCCCAAAAAAGAATGGCATGTCAGTAAGCAGCATGATCAAAAAGCCATAACACTGATTCTGGACAGTCTACTCTCAGCCTCTTTGTACTAGAGATATGAATTTCTACCTTGTATAAACCACTTATATTTGTCTTTTTCTCTTCCCCCAACTGCACTTAATTTAGCTAATACAGAAATGCAAGAAAAATAAATTCAGAATTTCTAAGAAAATCCAGGAACCTAGAAGGGAAATCACCTTTGCAGGGAATTAAAAGTGAATCTAGAAGAATCTCTTAATTACTGAAGATCCAGGAGATGTTCTAGAGCCATAGTAGTGAGTGTATGGCACACATGCCACAGCCAGGTGTTCGCTATCATCAGAAGCTCTAAAAGGTTCCCATCACTGGAAATTTGGCTGTACATCTGCGGCCCTAGAGAGCTTGTTCATAGAGAGGGCTGTCCCCACCCTAAGTTTCTGATTCAGATAATTCAGGGTGCACTTTTATGCAGTTTCCAGGAAGATAGGGCTATAGGCTCAAGGGCCCGTGCTTTGAGAACCATTGTTCTAGACTTTCCAAAACACACAAACTCTGTTTTCTTGTGTGAATTTCAGCTTTACAGTTCTAACAAGATGTGGTGATTTTCAGGTGCTTTCAACAATTGGGCAATGTGGAGAGGTAGCAAGAGTCTGAACAACAGCTTGGGCAAGCTGAGCATCCAGGGAAGAGATTTGTGATGCAAATGATTTACTGGTGTTCAGCTGGGAGCAGAAGGGATTTCAATATGGTGAGCCAAATCGAATTCATTACCTGACAATTAGCTCTAAATTAATGCAAGACTGTGCCGCCTGGATGTGCTCTAAGGAAGAGGGTCCCTGACAGCTCGAGATGGGCACAGTCTGAGACATCCATCTTGGCGGATCCAGAAAGGCTGCTTCAAGTGTGCCATCCCCTCAGCTCAGAGAGGGCCCAGCACCCGACTCCAATGCCCTTCCTCGTCTCTCTCCTCCAGATGTTGCCGTCCTGAGGAGCCCAGCTGGGCCCCGTGGAGAACACCTTGGTCTGCATCACCCTCATGCCTCCAGGCTCGTTCATAGGAGACTGCTCTGTGCCCACACGTGGGCTGGCTGTGAATGCTTCGGCACTGCAAGGCTGCAGGGTGGCGCTCATTCCGTTTTACAGGAAAAAACTATTAATGTTGTAAGAGTACATTTCGCTCTCTCAAGTGAAAGTCACAAATTCCTGGAGGATGGGAATTGCCTTTCCTGTTTCTTTAATTATCTCTCCCATTTTCCATCTTCTTTCTTCTCCTTTACCTTTCCCTCTCCCCATTCCTTCCCTCTCCGACTTTCTTGCTGAGCCCCTGGTAAATTGTACACAGGTGACCACAGCACAAGATACTAGATGATTTAGCACCTTTAGAACTTCATTTGTCTATTTATTAAATGTTGTGTGTCGAGATACAGGCCATGATGGCCTCTGAGCACCCAGAACTTTTAGGGTAACCTAAAAGACAGACAAGGGAGAAATTAAAAGCCAAGGTGGAGTTAGGCCTTTAACTCTAGCCCTCTGGGAGACTAAGGCAGAAGGGGACCAAGTTTAAGCCAAATTTGGGCAACTTGGTGACCCAGGAAGACACCATCTGAAAAAAGAATAGAAAAGGTCTGGGGAGGCACTGGGAGTCATGCTGATCACCTCCCCTAGTACTACAGAAAAACAAAGGAACCAAACAAAAAGAAAATTAGGACGCTAGAATCCTAAATGTTTGTATATGGAGTGAGGACAGGGCATGTTGCAGGTCACTGGTTGCCAGTGGAGGGGTCCTATAAGCATGCAGCAGACAATGTGAACTTTCCCCCTTCCCCAGTATAAGCCCGTGCCCACAGTTACCACCTCTGTTGAGAACATGAACAAGTCATTCTCCAAGGGCATTCTCATGAGCCATGCAGCCCCAGATCTAGAGCTCCAAGATCACTCACTCCAAAAGGTCAAGGAGAACAAAGCAAACAGATGTCTGGGGCCAACAGGACCCCAGGAGTAAGATCTGCCCTCTCTCTTTAGTGTCCCTCAGCTCAAATGCCAATCTAAAGCCCTTCCAAGGAGACTCTTTGCCTCCAAAGGTTGCTTTATAACAAGTTCAGTAACCTCATATTTGCATCTTTGATGGGTTTTTTTTAAATTCTGTTGACAGTTTTAATTGTTTTTGACAATGGCCCTTGATTTTCTGTCTTTTTGCTCGATTATGCAGGACCATCACTCAGAGGAAAAAGAGGCCAGCCCATTACCATCTGCTAGTTATGTTCTCTTCAAAAATAATTAGCCCTCAGGATTTGTGAAGCAAAACTGCCCTTAAGGAATTCAGAGCTACTGGGGCCAGGGATGAACTCAGCAGCACAGTGCCTGTCCAGCAAGTGTGAGGTCCTCAGTTCAATTCCCCAAACAGAATTTCAGAGCCATCAAAAGGCATTTGTCTATTTCTTTACAAAATGCTTTAACTTTGCTCTTATTTGTTTGCCCTAATTATCCTTGGAATTCTCCCCTATTTCACAAAAGAACAATGGCAAGTCATAAGCCAAGGTCTGAATCCAGGCCTTTGACACTTGGCCAGTGAGTGCCCTTTCTACTAGATCCCTCCTCACTACCTGCAGCAGTGTATGTGTGTGTATGTGTGTGTAGGTACATGTGTGTGTGTGTGTGTGTGTGTAGGTACATGTGTGTGTGTGTGTGTGTGTTTGTGCAGTCTTGAGGCTGAGAAACATTTGAGTTTTTCTCAGGGAAACCTGAATTTTTAACTCATAGGTCTCCAGCTGATTAAGTCCTTCCGACTAGGGGGTTAATCTCTGTTACTTGAAGACAACTGATTGTAGACCTTCTGTCTACAAAATGCTCACACAACATCATCTTTGTTAGTGTTTGCTATTAGAGCCTTGCCAAATAACCAGAAATCTAACCCCATAAAATACTGATTTTTGATCAATATTTGATTTTTCAATATTGTTATGGAATATTGATCTTTATGGGCCAGCAGCATTAAGCACAGAGCTTTGGGGAGACAAACACATCCTATCTCACCAGAAACTCAGAGATGAGAAACCCAGAAGAAACAGCAACCCTCTGTGTGAACTCGAGGAAAAGTCAGCTGTGGTACTTAGGCAGTGGAATGCAAGCCCTCTCCCCAGAGCCCAGCCCCTGCTCCTTTACCCGGCTGCTACCTCTCTCTTCATCACTTCTTCATGGTGGGGACCCATCAGCTCTGCTCAGAGACTCCTATGCTAGGGAAAAGGTGGGCCCAAGCTATGCTTTATGTCTAAATTGTCCCCCCAAATGTTCATGCATAGAAGGTGATTGGACTATGTGGAACTATCCCTGCCAGTGGCTTCATCCCTTAATGACTTCAGCAGCTGAGTGTGCAGTCAGCAGGTGGGGCCTGCTAGGAGGCACTGGGGCTGAGACCTGGAGGGGTGTGTCTTGGCCCTGGCTCCTCTGCCCTCGCTCTGCTTCCTGGCTGCCATGGCTTCATTAGCTTCCATTTTATGGCACTGCTTCTGCCTATGAGCCCACAGAGCATGGGCCAAGACCAAGAGCCAAACTAAACCTCTGCTGCTCTGAGCTGTGGGTGTGAGCTGTTTTGTCCCAGGCATCTGGACTCCAACACCATCAGGAGTGAGGGAGAGGACATGGGAAGAGCTGGGAGGTGGGGACAGACAAACAGGACAGGGATACTTTACCCACACGTAGCTAACAGTGTGTCTCAGCACCTGGGTCAGCCTGGGGCCCACTTTCCTGCCTTTTTGCCCAGCAATGATGAGGGCACAGCCTGGCAGCTTATATGCTGAGCCACAGAAACCCTCAGGAGAAGCTGCAGTCACAGAGAAGATAGCGCATTCCTGTCAGAGACCCCAGCATCTGATCCCACCTACAGAGCCCTTCAAGTCCTGGCTAAGCTGAGTCCCCACCTTATGCTCACCCTCCCCCTTTAAAAGTCACCCCAAGATTGATTTCTCTCAATAAACCTATCCCCTTCATTTGAGAAATAACACCTGCCATCCCAGTGCTTCCTTCTGACTCTGTTTATTAAACAACATTCAAGATTTTTCTTCTCCCATGATGGGTACCAGAAGCACAAAATGCACACCATTTGTGCCAAAGAGAGGTCTCCAGCCAACCATGGCTCAGAGCTAGGCAGTGAGTGATGCTTTATTTATCAAGGGTTGAGCAAGGCCAGGCCAGGCCAAGTGGGACTGAGGCAGTCCAGTTTAAGTGGCAAGTGTTCTGCCTCTGCCTGTGGGTTCATCCCTGCACCACCTTGGCCCCTGGGAGTCTCCTAGGAGACTCTCCTGAGTATTGGACCTCCACAAATCTCAGCAGGAAGATCACTGATGCTAGGAGTTTCCCATCTGTAAAATGAGAATTGCTGTGAGGGCCATAGGATGTGAAAGTACCACGTAGAGTATAAAGTGACACGAGAACCTGCAGGCTGATCCACAGAGGTCCTCGTGGTCATAAATCCCCCTGGGGCTTTGGCACCTGTGCCTTCTCTGTGGCCCCTGCTTTGCTGCATGCCCTGCTTCCAGTTCCCGAGCTGCATGCACTACACCTGCTAGGTTCACAGACATGGATGGCTGGGAATTCAAAAGGGAGCAGAGAGAATGCCTCATCTCTGCTCCACGGTGTCTGGGGCCCCAGCTTGGCAATCACAGACTCAAGGACCTTAATGGCCATGTGCCTGAGTCTCCCTTCATTCCTCCTTTTGGCCCTGGGTTGGGACCCACCTGGCTCTTTCTTCATGTGACTTCCTGGGCTTCCTCACAGCACAGAAGTTGGGATCAGAGAGCAACCACCCCAAGGGAGACACATGACCTACATGCCACCTTCATGAAGCCACAGAGGGCATCATCAAGCATACTTCAGCTATAACCCCAGACTCACCTGGGGCTATTTATGGGACTTTTGACTGAGGCTTCCATCTCCCTTCATACTCTGGAAGGCAGGTTCATTCTATCCAGAATTCACTTGAGCTGGGACACCTGACTCATTAAGGGAGCAGGGAGCCCTGCCAGGGACAGGGTGCTTAGGGAAGATGCACAGAACTTGGTTATCTCCATTCTCCTGGGCACAAAAATGCCCCCCACACCAGAACTGGCAGAGGGCATATGTATTGGCAGGTGATGGGGGCCTTTAAATAAAACCACACACCAGTATGATCCTGAAAGATGGAACAACGTGAGGGAAAATGTTAGCAGGATATTAAAATATTCAGTATCTCTAAGCCCTTATTTAAAATGTACACGGGAATGATCTCATCCTTCCCCAATGCAATGAGCTGTAAAGGGAAAAAATCTTAAGATTGTGAGAAGAAAGCCGGAGCTTACTCTATCAAAGGTGAGGGCTGGCAGTCCTGCCTAAGTCTGACTGAAAATCTTACTGCTCCGCCCTGTGGCTAACTCTTCCCAGCATCTTGAACATAGTAAGACCTCAGCAAAGACATAGTTGGTGGTGGTTTTGCAAGATTATCCCCCAAGGGTGCAGGGGACATATGTCTTTAATGCTTTTCCAGGCAGTCTAGTTTCATTCTGGTTAGACTGCAGGTGTGCTCAGGATCTTGCGGACCCTCATCCCTCCACACTGCCCTGACAGATCCTCCATGCTTAAGTTGCCCTTCCTGGAGCACCCAAAGCCATGGACATGAAGGTTTTTCCCTCAAGGGAAGCACACTGAGGTTGTTTAGTCCAAGTCTTGCTTTGTCAAGCCCTAGAGTGTTGAAGGAGGACCAAGTCCTTTTTCTTCTCCCCGTGCCTTTGGGTTGGCCTGTTAGCTGCCCCTGCATAGCCACCTATAGATGCTTTTCTCCACTGCCATTTATTAAAATATCTCAAAGCATTTTAGCAGTCTGGGTAGGCACTGTGTAAATGTTATCCCATTCAGAGACGCCAGGCTTGCTGGAGCCCAGAATTCTGCCATTGGTCACTGCCAGGTCCTTAGAATGGAGAATCAGGCTAGTGTTAGGTGTCCTCTTACACACACTTAGGCCATGGGCCAGATCCCTTGTCTGAAGCAGCAGTGATAGGAATGGACCACTGATGGAGACCTGTCAGAAAGAAGCTGATGGAGCGGTGCAGGAGGGCCTCGAGCAGTAGAGACTGAGTTCAGCCTGCATCTCAGCAGATACTCTGTCACAGGCCTCCTTCAGTCCACCTGACTGACCCAAGGCCACCTCAACTAGTAGCAGAGACTAGTTCTATAGATGGGGTCCTCACAGAGCCATGCAAGGACAGACTTGGAAAAGCTTAACCCCACAACTTTAGGAAGAGGCTGGGATATCAAGGAAGGAAATTGTTTTTGCTTTTACAGATTGAGAGTTTTTGCCTTTTACAGATTGCTCTGGATTGAGAGTTCAAGGCAAAGATTGACAGGTCTCTGGCATAGATTAGAGGCCCTCATGTTCCGTGGCTGTTGGAAAGATCTAGGGGACTGAGCTGACTCTGGCCCACAGTGGGATTGGCCATATGAGGCAATGTCTGGCCTGCAGCTGCCCAGTTCCCCACTGTCTCCCACACAACAGCCCCTGCCTCCTTGCAAGCTCTGTCCCCTGCTTTGTGATTACCACTTACTTGCTATCTGTATTTGAGGAAGTGCTAATACATCAGCATGCCAGCAGCCTGTCGAGGCTATCCATTCCTATGAATGTGCAAATATGAAACCTCCTCTTACTTCTAGAAGCTTCTATCAGAGTAGGAAGATAGATGAAAGGATGGGAGGGAAGACAAGAGAAGAGCAGTTTTCACAGTAGGGACCTGACAATAAGCAGTTGAGGGTAGAAAAGGCAGTGGCCTCTCAAAAAAGGGATAGTTCTTATAGGGTGATACCAAGGTCCTCAGAGAGACAGAGGTTTGGGTATCTTCAAAAGAACAGCATTTCAAGAAACAGAGTGTAATGAGTGGGGCCCAGGGACAGCTGTGGTCTAATGCTGAAAATCACAAAAATCTGGGACTCCAGGTGATAGATAGCAGCTTTACCCATGGACTCCCTATTTGTTGCTTTCTCCCTTGCTTGGAATGCTAATGGTTGACCCCTGTGTGAAACTGATGATAGGGAAAGGATGGAAGTTAATAGAGATCTTGATCACGTTCGTGACTAAGCACATGGTTCTCCTTTACTAAAGTGATTATGCATGAGATCACATTCACTAGCCTGAAATAAAGCTGAGTTGCTTGTGGGGTTCTTGGCTCACTGAGGGATGAATCTCAGTGAGTCCTCTGAGCTACCTTCATCGGATCTTCTCGTCATTTCTTTCGGCACTGACACATAACATACAATACCTCTGTATCCATGAGTCGGTGGGTTAAGAAAGTTCACATTGCTCACTACAAAAATATTCCTATTCAAGATGTGTCCAAGGAAGTTTACAGAACTCCCAGTATCCTAGATTATGGCTCAGCTCTGAGCTCCCTCAGCCTGCTGTCAAAACCACAAGATCTCACCCAGCTCCAAGTTCTCCAGCTCAGTTTTCATTGTTAGCTCTCCTTGGGGACTTCATTCCCAAGGGCCTGTCACAGCAGGCTCATGCACACCATCAGTGCAGTCACTCAGCAGCGGCTGGTGGATGTTCGCGATCAGTTGGAAAGTCAGGTTGAATGTACTGAGGAGTTCAGTGCTTACTTGAGGCGGGGGGAGAGGAGGCACAGCTGAGTGCTTGGTGTTTTGACCTCCCTTTCCTCCTGTGTCTTCCTTTTCTTCCTTCCCCTGGCATGCCTTCTCTCTTTCTACAGGGTTTTTAAAGTTTAAATGTACCTACATATTTTATTAATATGTTGTAAGAGATACTTCTTCAAGTAAATGGTTCTTTGCCTTAGGGGGTCAATGTGATCGTGTGTGTGTGTGTGTGTGTGTGTGTGTGTGTGTGTGTATGCTGAGAGAGAGAGAGGTTGACTTGTCAATGTGCATGAATTTATAAGTGTGTTTGTGTATGTAGATGCCAGAAAACATTTTCCAGTGATGCCAATTATATAAGGGTGTCATGCTTACTTATCAATGGCCTGTATATCTGCCTACCACACACACATACACCTGTTTCCACAACCACAGCCGTATGCTTCATTGACAATTTTTGGGTGTCTTTAGAACCTACCTACATTCTACACAGATGGACGGACATTCAGATTCTACCCAGGAGTGGTCTCTCACGTTTCCAGGCCCCAGTCCTCTGCTTGCAGTGCCGAGAGGCACACTCAGGACTGACCTCTTCTGACCAGGTGCCAACTAAAGCTGTCCTCTTGCTCCTCCCTTTTTCTGATCTCTTCCTAAACTGTCCTTTGCCTCCCTTCCTTCCTCACTTTCCCTCTGGTGGGAGCTATATGTACCACACGCCCCACAAGGACCCACTGCGCAGACGTCAAAAGAGGAAGGGACCTTAGAAACCACCTCCAACCTGCTTTATGAGCAAACTGAGGCTCAGATATGCTGAGCGGTTCTCCCAGGTGGCCCAGACATCACAAAAGAGCCAAAGGTTGGGCTAAGACGCTCCCAACCATTCTGTCTGTGGAGAAACTGTTTCCACGGCTCTTGCCTATAGAGGTCAGAGCAGAGTAAAAGGAGACTGGTGCCAACAGGATTGGTGTCGCCAAAGCATGAGCCAGTTACAACATCCTTCCTGGACTGACATTCAGACTGTCTCTAGTATGTGAGGACCAGGTAGTGATTCTTTTCATGGGGGCGGGGTGGTGAGGGGTCAGCGGCACACAACACAGAATGAACATCCCACTTCTTGGGCAGACCTTGGCTTCCTCGTTCCCCAGCGCACCAGCTCTGACCTGTGACACTTCAGAGTACCACTGTTGCACCGACCAATTTGATCCTCAGAAAGAAAGGAGAGGATGCTGCCATAGAACCTCAAGTCTGAGCCCTGGACAGGAAATGGCTTCTTATTTTATCACCCTCTCACTGGCATGCAGAAATTTAGCACACAGAGGCTCAGTGTCCAGCCCAGAGTCACACAGTTAGGGCCAAGTTGACAAACTCTTCCCACCCATTCTCCCACTTGGGGTTGGTCCTGCTGACACTCCAATGAGAACAAGGCTTGCCTGGTGTTCAGAGAAGGATGCTAAGCCAGGCTGACTGCCTGTCTGCCAGCAGCCAGCTGCAAGGCCCAGGACTCTGCTTTTGCTACCGCATCCTTCTAGTCTTCTGCTTCCTAAGAGGCACGGAATGGAGAACACACTGTGTCTCTCTCGGCAGTCCACCTGGGATTCCCTCTCAAAGCTGCCGCTCTCCCCTCTCTCTGAATTGGATTCCGAGAAGCCAGGACTGGGGGATGCAGGATGAAGGGGCTGTGCGGCGGCACCGTTTGCTCTCCCTGGACAGGACCGCCCTCTGCTGGCTGCGCGATGGAGTGTGGGCCTCATCCTGCGCGAGAGGATCTTCGCTGGAGGAAATGAAGCCAGAAGCCCTTTCAGTTCTGCAGTGAAGGAGTGCACCTGAAGGAAGAAGAGAGGCTGCCTGGGCTCTGTGTGGGGAGTAGGGGGTTCCTGCCTTTGGGATTCAGAGCAAGGCCAAGGCCTGGCCCCTTCACTGCGTTGCTCCAGGCATAAATTGTGAGATGCTCCTCCCCTCTCAGCAATCAAAAGACTACGGAGGACTCCATGGTATGTACCAAAGGCTTTGCTAAGCGGCCTGGAAAAAACTCTGAAAATGTCCACAATGTGGGCTTAAGCCTGGTCGTATGAGATAGAATGGCGAACTAGAAAAAGGGTGCCTAGGATCTGGTTCTGTTTCTTTCAGCTATTTACTATGACAAGGCCACTTGTCCTTACTGTGCCTCAGTTTCCTTGCCTATAAAATGGGCCTTCTCTGTCCTGCAAAATACACTTAACCTAAGAAGTATGTGGCAATTTTATCAAACAGTGGGGCTGCCACCCTGCTCAGGACCTGGTTTTCTTTCCAACAAAATGACCATTATTTGTGGGAAGGTGTGGGCAGAGCACAGGCCATCTGCGTAGTTCTCCCCCTCTGCTTAGACACCACTGCAGTGTCTGTGGGGAACACAATTTAACCCTGACAATTTCTTCCCCCCGCCTCCCCCCAACAATTTCATGGGCCTCCCACCCTAACTAGGGCCAGGCTTTCTCTTTTAGGGAAGGAAAGGTTAGAAAGTGCCAGGCTTTCCCAAGATCACCTATGCACACAAGCTGTAGCTGAGAAAGCAGCAGTCAGTGAAGGCCAGCCTGGCTAAAGGTAAGGACCCCCGACAGGGATGGGAAATGCCACAGGAAGGGCATGGGAGCAGCTACAGGACAATGCCAGGGGCCCTAGAACCGGGGCTTGGAGGGGAGGGCAAGGCAGGCTTTCTCTGAGTCTAGAATTGTCCTGAGACCAGCCCTGAGCTGACTTCCACAGCTGAGAGGTCAAGACCACAGGCTTTGGGGAGAAGTAGCTAGAAGGCAGAGTTCCATCCTGGTTCACAGGACAACGGCTGCACCCCTCAGCCCTCAGCCTCCTTTACTTCATCATTAATGAGGGCCATTAAGCCTACCTCACTGCAGTAAACTGCTTCACTCTGTAAGTAGCATAGAGGAAATGCACACAAATTATTGTTATTATGATCATCATCATCTATCAGTCCTAACCCACTTATTTTCTGCATGATGTTCCCTTATTTGAATTTTTGTTTCCTCATCAACAAAAGCGAGAACAGTCTTTGTTCCTCTTGGGGTCCCAGGGTTGCAGTGGGAGGAGGGTTCCGCGTCCCTGGTGCGTGTGTGGAGGAAAGTTCCAGAGGGACCCGAAATGCTATTATTGGAGGCTAAATGTTCCGTGGCTAAAAGCTGCCGTAGCAATCTTTGCATCCACTTGATTTGAATGGGCACATTACTGTAATGTCCCAGCGCTGCCGTCAGCATGCAGAAGGTTGAGCTATTTGTAACCACGAGACGCATGAGCAGCATAAAGATCAAATGGCGGAGGAGCTCGTCTGGCTCACCTGAAAAGCCAGGCTCCTTGCTTTGAACATGGCTGGCACTGATACATGGCCACCTGCCTCAGGAGCTGCTGCACGGGGCTTCCTATGGGGATGTCAAGGGAGATGGAGTGGGGGTGAGCTGGGAAAGGGCAGGGAAGAAGGAGCGGGACAAAGGCCAGAGGCCGCTGAGCACCAGAAAGGAGAGATCAGCATAATGCTGAGTCCAGGGAGCAACGGATGCTCAGCCCCAGGCTGTACCAGTTGCCTGAAGAACATTGTGCGTCCCTCCACCGAGCTTGCTCCACGCCCCAATTGGATTGTGATCCTCTGTCATCCTGGCTTCAGGCCACCTCTGTGATGTCCAGTGTGGAGGGGGAAAGGACCCAAGGCAGTGGATCTCTAAGGCTCAACTTGGAATGGTGATGGGAGATGGAGGACGGCTGACGCGCTAGACAGAAGGTGGCAGGACACAGACGCAAGACAGGCAAGACAAAACATATGAAGACCTTAGTAAGTGTGCTCGCAGGGCAGGACGCCTCGTAGCGACAGTAAGCCTTCCTCATCACGTTCCTCATGGTCTGAAAGACTACCAAACTGTACCCTTAGAAATGGCTAAAATGATAAACACTATGCATGTGCCGCCACAATGCAAAAGAGGAGAGCAACAGGCATGGTGAGGATGGTTGTGGGGACGTTCTCACATAGTAATGATGAGACAGGGGAGGGGAGCTGGGCCGCTGATGTGAAGGCTGAAAGGCGCAGGCCTCGTTGGGGTGGCAAGGGGGCACCCACACCGTGACAAGGCTGGGCAGGGGGACCAAAGGGCGAGCGTGAGTGGTGGTAAGCAGGGCGCAGGTTAGAAGAAAAAGCCTGGGGAGCACTGACCATGGCGCTTACTTTGCAGGCCACAAAACCAAGGCCAGACATTTTTTCAGGATGTGGAAAGAACATAAAATGAGACAGAATGTCAGGTCGTCTCGGGAAGGACTACATTTAGGCCGAAGGATGAATCAGTCCCCTTCCTTAATATTGCAAGCAGTTTCCAGTCTCCACGGAGGGCCGTGTTGGTGGGGCCATCCTCACCATGCTTGTTGCATCCCTCTTTCTCACTGTGGTGGCATACGCATGGTGTTTATCATTTTAGCCATTGCTAAGGGCACGGTTTGGTAGCCCTACATGCATTTGCCATATCACAGGGCCATTTTCATTATCTACACTGAAAAGTTTCTCATCTCCTCAACAGAAACTCCGCATTTAGTCAACATCTCCCCACTCTCCCTACCACCACCACCTTCTCTCAACCCCTGGTAATTTCTAGTCAGCTTTCTGCCTCTGTGAATTTGACCACTCTAGGAATCCCAT
>PVKN010028379.1:0-13259 GCA_004027915.1 Capromys pilorides
TTTCTATTTGTCCTTATTATTTAGAAGATTTTGTTCACTAAGTCTTATTTTCTTTCAAAGAAAGGGGAACCTGTGCCAATATTTCAGGTTCCAAAACTCACAGAATACCAATGTGTACTTTTGAAAGTTAGAGAGAATAGCTAGTGTTTGGGAAAGAAATGAAGAATCAAAGAAGGGGAGGGAGCAAAAAGGGTTTTGGAGGTTAGAAAGTGACTCTAGCACAAGTGCAAAGGTAAAGAAAAAGGCTATGGTATGGAATAGAGAGGCCTCCACTGTTACATCGCCTAGGAAAGTATACATTATATTCAAGAATTGAAATATGGCTTGTAAAGGCACAATAAAGTTCATAGAGAATTTTATACAAAGGGCAGCCAGTTAGCTCAGCAGACTAAAGAGCCTTCTTAGGTGCAAGGACTTGAGTATGATCCGCAGTATTCCATGCTGGCCCTGTATCCAGGGTTGGCCCTGAGAGGGTGACTGAGACTGGGTATGGTGATACCCATCCTATAATCCCAGGCTTTGGGAGGCTGAAAACAGGAGGATCACAATGAGTCCAATCTGTGTAGTAAGACCCTGTAAACCCTGTACTAAGTATATATTTTTTAAGAAATGGACTTTTATATGATATATAAGTTTTCACAGGTCTATCAAGACAGATGCCTTCAAAAACTTGAAGGCTTTTCTTCACTAGTGACTACCAATTCCATCCATGCAACTGAAATAACAGAAAGCTCCAGAGACAATGCATACCTCACTAGAACCCTGGAGGACTCATTGGTAACCACACATAATTCTCAATATCATCGGGCCACCATGGGGGAGCTTCCAAGGCTACCCAACTTGACTTTCCTAATAGCGTATTGAAACACAGAGTCAAAACTAAAGTTGATTTACAGCAATACTTAAAGGTCCTACTTTTCAGTATATGATCCTTGGTGTGACACTCAGGTCTATGTTGCTTTTCTCATTTTATTACTCTTTATTACCATTTGTGCCAAGATCTGAGTATGCAACATGAAGCAACAGATTGGGCCACTGCTATCTGTAAGGCTAAAATTTGTCAACAGATACACAACATGTCGTGATGCGGGATGAACAAGACAAAAGGCAGATTTTAAAGGATAAGACTAATCATGGGCCAAGGAAGGCTTCTTGGAAGAAGGATGAAACTAAGTTGTGAGAATAGGTAGGGTGGAAAGGCCTGGGGCAAGTATTTAGACTGAGAGAATAGCACATTTGAAGCTCCACAAACAAGGCGAAGGAATTTAAGAAGCAAGAATATAGACAGTGACTGACTAGGTAAGCAGACAGAAAGCAAGAGAATAAATGCCATGAGATGGGCTTCAAGGGGAGGCAGAGGTCTAAGGGTACAGGGAAAACCTGTGAAAATCTCGGATGAATTGATGGGCTGCTCATTGCCCAGTCATATTAGCTGGTGGTCAGGACAATATAGCGCAGGCAGTGTCCCCTCAACTCACTGCCACCCTAAAGAACAGAAGCCAACACTGAGCACCTTTCGGGGTGGGATCCTAGTGAAGACAGGGCACCTCAATAGACCAAGGCAGATGGCCAGCCTTTTATATCTTTCAGTGATAACAGCCCACTGTGTCATCTATGACACTGATTTTCCACCACTGCTTTAAGACAGAGGAATGCCTCTCATAACAAGCCAGCTCTGAGCACACACAGCAGCAGCCCACAAGCTACTCACATTTCCTTTGCAGCACTATATTCCGCCGTGCTAAACTGTAAGGCAAGACACATGCATATGAATAGCAATTGGGGCACAGGCCTGGTAAGCACAGGGTTTGAACCCTGACTCAGGCAATGTCCCCGCTACTCCACTCTGGATAAACTACTGGCATCTTTCGACTTCTCTAGCAACACTGCCAACTCATAGGAGCAAAAGAGGATTAATGATGAGCATGGTGGCCGGAAACCTGATAGCAAGACACAGTCAATTCTCCAGAGAGAATGGGAGCAAAAACTAGAAAGGGCCTGTATCTTTACACCTCTATCCATTCACCACCACAGCTCTGTTTTCCTAACTTGAATCTGATAGACAGTGGCTCCGCATAGCCTCTAAGTACACATTTTATTATGTGCTATCATAGACTGGCTCCTTTCTACGATTCTTAAATTCCTGATTCCAAGGAAATCACCTGGTTTTCCCAGTGCTGCTTCAGAAGTGGCAGGAAATATATGCCATCCTGGTTCATACAGCTCTCTTTAAGGCAGAGCAGAGGGGGAAATCGCAGATAGGACTTAAAGAAGTATGTGCTGGTTGACAAGCTCCCCCAAAAGAATGCTCTAGGAGAAAAATCTAGCAAAATGTTTTGCTAAGAACAATGTTTAGCATAGTCTGCTATATGTACCGTAGCTAGCTAAAAATACTAAATATGTAATAACCTCTGTACACTTGTAAAGTGTCCTGTGATTGTGCATTTAATCCACAATTATCCTGATAGGCTAAAACGAATTTATCTGGGTAAAGATGGAGTTCAATGCACTAATACCTTTCCACATAGGAATTTCTCGGGGAAATTTGTATCCTAGTTGTTTATATTCCATTGTTATATTTGGAAAGAATACAACAAGTTTTACTATTTAAAATGTTTCCTCTTGAAAAGCTGTGAGATAAGCTCATGTTTCCAGGACCCCCTAGGCAACCTGTAAAATGTGCTAACGAGGGCAAAATGATAGCTAGACATCATGAGGCTAGTGAACACACTGGGAAACCTGAGCTGGGCCACGTGATGTTAGAAATCTGTGGCTGCTCTGCACTTCTCAGATGTCATTAAAAGGACCTTGAGTTTCATTCCCCAATGTTCAATAATTGCCTGAATGTCACAGGAGTACTGGACTTACAGAGCAATGAGAGATACACTCTGAATAACAAATTGTATTTGGACAGAAAAAGAATTGAATGTGCAGGCTTTTCTATTAATCTATTAACCTTCCCTTTGAGAATAAAACCAAGCCATCAACCTCTAGAAAGATGAATGTTTGAGTTACCTGAATGGATGTCCCTTTCCACGCATTCCCTTCAAAGGACCTTGTCACCCAAAACAATCAAATTCATGGTCCTCACTGGTTATAGAACTGTGCTTAAGGGACTAGTAATTATTTAGTCTTATTACCTAAATATACTGTCTTACATTTAATATATTTTGATTCATTAAACTCTGAGTCACTCTAGACTGATATTTGCCTTCAGAAAAAGTACTTCTTTAATCTTAGCTTCATCAGTATCAGTAACTAAAGATCCATAGAATTAGTTACACTTGAATTATAGATTGTGTTACACTTGAGTTACATATTCGGTTGGTAGGAATAAACTTTTCAAAAACAAAGATTGTTAGAAAGACTATATCATTTCTATTATTCTCCTTTGTAATTTTATTATCATCACCATCATCATCATTATTATTTTTTATTTTTTGTATGTATTTGATACAGGGTCTCATTTTACAGTTCAGACTCACGTGATGCTCCTGTTTTCAGTCTTCTCAACACTGGGATTACAGATGTGCGCTACCATTCCTGGTCTTGGTGACTGGCTCAGCATGCATGGGGCCAGGACTGGTGCAGCATGTGGTGCCAGGAATCGAGCCCTGGTCCCTGTGCTTGCCTAAGCAGATGCTTAGTGCTCTGACCTCTCTCACTAGCCCTACGTCTTCTGATTAAAGATAAAATTCATAATCTAGTGGAGATAAAAATACACAAATCTTTCAGTAAACACCACTGAGCTCCCTGAATTGATGAATGTGGTAGTTATCAAAGAGAAAAAGTAAACACAAAATGATTGCAGACTAAAAAGAAACAAAGCAGACTGTGTGCCTAAGGGAGCCTTGAAGTGGAACATCAAATTCCACCTGGCCTTAACAGACAGGAGACCCAACTCCTAGAAGACAAGAGCTCAAGGTATGAACAAGAGAGGGCAGCAGAGCACTTGCAGTAGACACTGTGCACATCAGCTGGAAAGGCAGTGAGGGCTCTTCCAAAAGAGCCAGCTTTCAGCCAACATTGCTATCACCCCTGAGCTATCTGGTGGTATCCCAAAGTCTGGGACTTTTTTTATTAAAATAAGTGAAGGAATGCTGCTGCAATCTAGTAGGTATAAGTCAGAGATGCTACTAAATATTCTACAATGTACAGAATATCCCCTTACTATTAAGTTTTGTTTTGTTTTTGTTTTTGTTTTCCCATCCAAAGCATCAAAAGCACCAATGTTGAGACACTCTACCATAAGAACAGCTCAGCGTTAATGAGAGGCTGGAGAAAATAGGAAGCAGAAGAGGATAGAGAAGGATTGTTCAAGTTACAACTTGATAGGAACAATAAATTGTGGTGTGCTCTTCATACCATAGGGTGTCTGAAGGTAAGAAGAATGTACTCCACAACAGAGAACCTAGAAGAAAGGATTTTAGAAGCTTTGACTAGTAATAAATGATAAACATTTAAGATGATAGATTTAAGCAATTATGCAATTTAAGCATTATACAGTATGTTCAAGTACTATAACATTTCATTAGCTTGTACAACTTTATGCTGTTATGCATCAGTTAAAATATTCAATTAAAAATTTAAAAAGATTTAAAATTATTCACTAACATTGTTTTCTTATAAGTGAAAATTATATTATCCCTACATAGAGGTTCAAATGCAGACTTGTTAGATCTTTGTATGATAATTTCACCTTATTTATGGTTTTGTTTTCCAAAATTTCAGCCATGTGCCATCAAGCATGGACCGAAAGAATTTTAAAGGCAAACTCCTGAAATAAGCAATACTGCTTTGTAATCTGCACCATTCTTCTTTATTATCATTATTATTTTTAATCTGCACCACTCTGGGTAGCATGATATGCTTTACTACCATCTCACCCAGGATATGAATCATATCTGTCCAGCATATGTGTTTTATGTACTACCAGCTTTTAAAAGCTACCCTGATGACCAAATTGGCTGCTGTAATGCCATAGTTCATGCATCCAAGCAATGCTTGTGTAGTAGCCCAATGCTACATCACTATGCATGTACTGTTTAGTGCCCTTTATTTCACACAAAAACATTAGACTACCTTGTATCATCAAAAGAAGAAGTGTAAATATAGGGTGACACGATTTTAAGAGACAGGCCATTTTATACAACTTTCATTATAAGACATTGTCGTATCTTTTCTGTTTATTACTAATAATTGCTGTTAATCTCTTCTTGTGTCTAATTATTAATTAAACTTTATCATGATGTATATAAAGGACAAAAACTTAGTATCTGTAGGACTCAGCATTTTCTGTAGTTTCAGTGATCTGCTGAGGGTCTTAGAGCATGCCTTTCCTAAAAAAGACAAACTTAGGTAGAAGTGTAGCCAGAAATCTTTATTTCAAAACAGTAAAATATTTCCCCAGTTGTGGAAAACCTTGCACTTAAGGTTGGTTTCAAGGCAAAGTGGGTCAAAGAGAATGTAAGTAGTTTAGATAAATGAATGTATGTTTTCTAATGAAAGGCTAATAACATCAATGTGATAATGACAGTTCTCATAACAATGATAAAATTATTTTATTAATTATACCTAAAAGGTCTTTTTTGTCATCTCTATCAATCTCATTCCAACTTGCGATAATTTTATAGCACATCCTCACTTAATACTATTTGATATTAGATAAACATACAAATTTTTACTGACTAGCTGGTGCACAAAAATGTAAGCTACATGACGCCAGGACTTCGTTTAATCCATGACATGCTGTGTTCCTGATTCAATAGTGTCCCATTTGGACTATGGAAAGTAGGCATCAATTAAATATTTAATAGGTGAATAAATGACAATAAAAAGCATGGCATATACTGTGAAAAAGGTGCTTTCACTATTTTATGGAAGGAAAAAATGTGCTGTTGCTGTTTTGAAGATTCTAGTAAGATTTATGCAAGGTTGCCCCAGTCAAATCTTTCAAAAGAGGAACAGTAGCAGTCAGTAGAAAAAAATGATGCAAAGTGTTATGAGTATTCTAAAACAAAATTATGTGCACAAAAATAAAAGCATAGCAGAGATGCAGAAGAGCAGCAGAGGAAAGATAGGTTACTTTTGTTTTAATGAAAGGTAATCACAGTGGATTAACTATACACATACCATGCTTTTTCCACGTAAATTTGTACTTTAATACTGTAGTAGTCAGATGTGCTTTTCTGTAGCTCTGCCAGAGGATTCAGGAAGCAGTGTTTGTATTTACCCACTGGGTAGGAGGAATCCCAAGGTGTGAACACCTTTGGAAAGTGTCATTACCCACTTAATGCTCCACCTAACCATATCTTAGCTTCCCTGAGCATCACTGGGGTGGGGGCTGTGAAGAGAGGTGAAAGTACACCCCTAGCATATTGTGTTTTGCAAACAGGCACTTTACCATAATGGATATGGGTATGGCTCATAGTACCTGCATCCGGGGAAATCAGAAATCCTTTCATGTATTCATTCCTGGCAGACGAACAGCAGTAGCTCCAACGCAGCAGCAGGTGAGTTTTACCCAGGAAATACTTATTGTTAAATCTATAGATTTAGGCTAGGTGATAGCTCAGTATTCTAACAGCCTCCCTGGCAAGCACCAGGTCCTGAGTTCAATCGCTGGTGCCAGAAAAAGAAAAGACAAAAAACTACATACTTAAAATTTATTTTCTTTCTTAAAAAAATATTTATTTATTTATGTATGTATTTGTTATAGCGTCTTGCTATGTCACCTAGACTCCTCATGATCTTCCTGTCACAGCCTCCCCAGAGCTAGGATTATAGGCCTAGGACAACACCCCTGATTTGGTAGCCAGTAAGGTGTGAGGCCAGCACTGCATGAGGTATCAGGGATAGAACCCAGATCCTTGCCTTTGCCAGGCAGGTACATAGACTACTGAGCTATCTCCCCAGCTCCTTAAGATTTATTTCCTAAAAAGTTTTCCTTTAATTTTTTTATAGAAGTTATCCAGTTTGTACAATGCCACAAGAAATACCAGATTTACAAGTTTTGGAGCAAGTTGAAAACAAATCATCAGGTTACTCGTGCATCAATGAGATAATGATGACTTTGACTTTGGTCATGTCAGCCAGAGTTCCTGTGACAATGAAATAAAACAAAAATACAGATGCAGAGAATATAGACCTCCTGGATTGAGATGATGAAGAAAGCAGCAATGTGAATACATACTTGACTAGTGGAAACAGTACAAAATGGTAATGCAACCAAATGCAGCAAATCAGTGATAGAACCAGATCTGAATATAGTAATACTGAGAGTCTTGGCAGGGTGAAACCTATTGGATGGGAATGCCAGCAATGTCATCCAGTGTTGGATACTGTTTGTAACAGATGAGATGGTGCAAGATATAGTAAAATATGCAAATAAAGAAAGACAAGTAAAAGGTTCTCTATGAAACAATAATCATACTAAATACTGTGTTTATTATGACACTGAAGTAATCCTCACTTGCTGGACTGAAAGCTTTCCTAGGTCTGCTGCATCTAGCAGGGCTTTCTCATTGTAATCATAGAACTATAAAAGCCATTCAGAGAAGCAATGGGCGTGGCCTTGGGGTCTACAGAATAACACTGATATTTGATGCCCTTCAAAATTGCCTAAGGTTTATGACAAAAAAACAAAAACAAAAAATTATAACCTAGATGAAATCCTCTTATTGGTTGACAGTTTTGTAGCTAATTCTCAAAGAAATTGAAACATCAGTTAAATACACTACTATTGACAAACATCTTGCAGCATTTCTTGGTCACTATACCTTTAGAAACCATATGCCAAAAAATCCTTCGAAATATGGTATAAAAATATATGCCCTGTTACATGTAAAGATGTATTAAACTTTTAATTTAGAAATCTATCCTGAAACTCAACTAGCAGGTCTTTATTCTTATACTAATAAGCTGAATGATGTGAACATACTTGTTGGTCCTGTGTCATAAATCACTCAGATTGCAAAACTTGATAATTGATTTACCAGTTTTTGAGTCACATTACATTTGCTATCAGAACACAAGTTGACCAGTGTAGGAACTATACATTAAGGTTAAAGTAGAAATTCCCAAAGAAATATTGCAATTAGAAAACAGATTGTGTAGTACAATCTTTGGATCTCAGAAAAAAAATATAATATTGTATTTCTATGTTCAAAATAAAACAAACTGGTGATACAAATGTCAGATATGAGGCCAAGACCAACAGAGAAAGATGGACAAAAATGAAAACTGAGAAAGAAACCTTTTACAACAAAGACAAAAGTGGAGTACATATTGTTGACGAGTTATGCAACTGTCTTAGTTACTTTTACTCATTGCTGGGACAAATACTCAACACTCAAAACGAAGGAAGGAAAAGCTTATTTAGCTCACAGTTGCTGGAGGTTTCAGTCCATATTCGGCTGGCCCAAGGCTGAGTGGAACAGGGCAGAGGGCATCCAGTTCATGGCGGCAGAACAACCAGGGAAGCAGAGAGCAACAGCCCTTTAAAAAGACTCTTTGTGCTCAGTCTCTCTGACGTGGACCCATTGTGCCCTAGGGTAGAACCAATGATACCCCAGGATGGGCCCTTGATCCCACTCTAGAGAGGAGCCAATCATATCCTAAGTAGGCCCAGGTCATGCTCCAGGGAGGAACCAATTGTACCCCATCAGTACTAAAACACATAATCCCAGTGGATCATGACTCATGTCTCAAACTCTAGAAGTCCCCACCCCATGATTGCATGAGGCTTTGGGGGTACAACTAGACATAAACCATAACAGCACCAAATATGATTATCACTCAAAATATAAAGAATTTGGCCAGTGGTTGTATCTTACTTAAACCTAAATATGCGTGCATAGTTTGATAGCTTGCAAAGAAAATAGTAAGTGCAAAACAACATAGGGAAATTTTCTTAGAGCATTGGAACTGGAACTCATAAGAGATCACCGATAGTTGAGAAAGAACAAAATGTTTCTGCCTGGGGAACTACACATACACACACACACACACACACACACACACACACACACAGAGAAATGGTGGAGCAAGCTGTTGAGTTGACAAGTGAACAGACAGATGCAACATCACAAAATTCTACCACAATGACAGGAAAACCAAAAGATGTCAACTGCCCTTCAAAAAAGGATCAGAAAACAAAACATACATGTGCCAGTATGAGCGAGACAGTTGCAGGGAAGATGCAGCTGTCATATGTGAGGAATGCCTCTAGTGTGACAGCTGAAGCAGGCAATATTTCTGTGGTAGACTTTTGTTTGTATTTACACTGTAATTCACTTAAGGTTTTATTTCTGATGTTATTTTTAGATTTTGTAAGCAACTAAACAGCTGATGTGAAAATGTTGATGTCTATGCTGAGCACTCATTACATATTTGATATTTTTTTTTGAGGTTGCTCTTATGTTTTAAGAGGTACCAGGGGTATAGTTTTGTCCTGAAATCTAAAGATGTTTTAAAAACACATTTCACAAAAATAGTCCTTTGTGATTACATTGTTTACTTATGTGTTTGTACATTTTCCTATGTTAATGTATGAATGATTTCTTAGTAAAAGATACATATTCAAGAACCAAAAGTCATTCAAACATAGAACAAATTAAGCTTCTGGAGTATCTGGTAAAGATGTCTCTGCTTTGTCCTGAGTAAAAGCCACAGCTATATCTTTAAGAGAAAATACTAAATGGCAACCAGACTCTGGGGCAGACCCCGAAAGACCATTTGGCACTGTCTAGAGAGACTTTCTGATTGAGGTGTGAAGTGGAGGAGGGTGGATTTTCTGGTATCTAGTGAGATTTTTAGCTTCTACACATCATACAATGTGTGACAAAATTTCCCGGGAAGCTCGAGGATCTGGGTTCAATCTCCAGTACCACATGCCATAACACTGTGCCAGCAACTGACTGGGCATGGTGATGCATGCCTGTAATCTCAGCTCCGGAGAGGCTGAGACAGGACTAACCCTAGGAATCCAAGCTGTGTAGTGAGACTCTGTACCAAATCAATCGATCAATCAAACTGAAAGTAAGCATGTGGTGACAATCCAACACAAGACATACTATAGTGGCTGTGTATAAGATGCCAACATAGCAGAAGGGATGTAGTGCTAATTCCCACACTCCTAGGAATCACAAGAAGAAAATTCTGATTTTCCATTTTTACTCACTGACACAAAATATTAATCTAACAGCATAGTAATGTTAAGTTAAATGTAGATGCCAGAAATCACATAACCACCAACAGTTAACAAATTTTCTCTCAATAATTTTTATCTTATATTTCATCCTTTTGTATACATAAGAACAAAAGACACAATGTGATAGATTAGTAATATCAGTGTATTTTTAGATCACCTTTTAAAACAGACCAAGTTGATGTTTTACAAAGCAAAAATTATATTGTAGTTTCTACATGTGAGTAAAACACAGGCTTCTGTTCAAAAAGAATATATGTGAAAGAATGAAACCATTTGAGATCATTTATATCACAGGTGGTTCATAACACATATAATTTATGAACATGTACAATCTCCTTCATAAAGAATATATGTTTATTATATTTTCCACATTCATATAAAACAGAAATTCCCACAAATTGTGATGTTCGTGCTGATAAAAGGATTTCTCTAAGTTAACTCTTCTAGAAAAGCTCTGATTTTCACAACTAATGAACACACACACACACACACATACACATACACACACATGCACACACATACTCCAAAGAAATCAGCTGCATCGAACATAGAAATGTAGTCAAATTTAATCTTATTCAGACAGCTTTTACTTCATCCAGTAAACTAGAGACCTTCACTGCATACCCAGACTGTCCATTTAGATCATATATTTAGTTGACTTTTAACTAATGAAAACATTTCACATGATGTGATCCAAGGATGCAAAGTACTCTCAGGGATAAGTGATTGGCTTTAGAGCTTTCTTTTAGTGAAAACTGAAGTCTTTCTTAATTTTATTTAATTTCTTTCAAAAAGGGGCCTTCTATATTAATTTGTTTCCACCTGTCCAACCCACTCTCTGCCATAGACATTCTCATTAAGACACATTTTCATCCATTCCTCTACCACCATTAGCAGTTCCTGCAAAGGCTGCAGGACTCACAAAGGGTCTCTGGGCTCTGCTGCAAATGGAAGATTTTGCCAGAGAATATTTAACTTATCCAGACCAACTTGAATATAGCATTTTTTGATTGTGCAGTACTTACTCATTATTTTCTAGAAGAAAATAGATTACTCATGCAATCATTAAGTCTTAGAGTCTTGATATGATATACATTTATCTGAATTCCTAAATCTTTAACTAATAATTGCTGCGACCAAGCCAATGAGTATCAGTTATGCTCAGAAAAGTGTTCCATGTAACATCCATACTTTATGGTAGATATTTGTTTCATAGAGAGTAAAAAACAATAATTATATTATCAGTTGACCAGGAGTTAAAGTGTTATTTGAATGATTTGTAGTTAAATAAAAAGATGCCTAACCTAATGAACTCATCACACAGAACTCTTTGGCCAAGTTTTTCACTAGCAATGTGATACCTGCATAAATATCACTGCTAGTGCATGCCTAAATTTCTACTTTTTTAGTTACCACCAAAATGACATGAATATCACTTTGTGCTCTATCTTTGTGACAGCTAATGGTTTCACTACAGAAATCAAGGTCGGCCCAAGCCACAAACTTTCTCACTGCTGTAAATCTGACAAGCTATCACCCATCAGTTTGTATGATTTTTGGGGGTCATTTATTCTCTGATAGGGAATATATTAAGCTAGTGACCTCTAATCTTTTCCATAAAGCTCCTACCTTCATTTTTCCATTAGATAGTCATCTGTCTCTATTAGATATTAATGTGACTCAAATCCACCAAAAACTATTAATTGCTGAAATGCTTCATAGTGTAATTTAAATATTTCTGCCATAACTAGTATATACATTTTAGCTATCTAAATACTCTCAGTCATAATTTAAGCTGCCCACAAATTCTCTCCCTTAAAATGACAAATGTCTGATTTAACTACAGTTTCATTGACTGCTGCCCATTTTTACAACATGAATATTTGCTGTCTAGAACTGAGACAGCCTACACATTTATACTCAGGAATATCTGTCTACATGCAAATTTCCACTATTAGTCATATGCCATGATGTGACATGGAGAATTTTTTTAGTTAACCTAAAGTATTTAAACATAGTACTGTCAAAACTCAAAGAACACTAAGATTAATCTGTGTGTTGTCTACATCTTTATGCTAGAAAGAAACTATTTTAAATAATAACAATTTAAATATACATTTTTATCATGGAACTAAGTTCTCCTTAATGTATTATATTCCAATATTTGGACCCCAGATTCAAGCATCCAGCTGATAAGTAGTACCTTCAAATGCACCACTATAGAGAAAGTGGAAGAACAAAGAAAAACAAATTTTGCTTTTACCTTATAGGGGTATTTTCCATATGAAAACACTTTGTCAAATGTAATATATAGAGGCACTATGAAATAAGATATGCAATTAATTTGAACTTACAGTGTTAGCTTGGGTTAAGGTAAGATAATTTTTTGTTTTTTTTTCTTTCAGGACAGGGGTTCAAACTCACAACCTTGCACTTGCCAGGCAGGCACTTGAGCCACGGAGCTATCTCCCCAAGATAAATATTTATTTCTGTCTTTTTATTTAAAAAAGGATTTTGTGGGTTGGCTGTTTTGTCTTTTAGCATTACTGAAGGAAGGTGGCTTGCCAGAACAGAAGGGACTTGAAAACAAACCAGTAAAATAAAACATACAAGAGGATTTTTCTATCCTATTTTCCGCAAGTTGCAGGCCATGTCACAACCAAATGTTTATGCTTCTCATAAACATCCCATATTTATTCATTGAATAAGCTCAGATGGAACTTCTATCTGCATGTTATTGGCATGTTATTTTTCTTAACATTTAGAGCTAAGAAATGCTCTTTTTTAAGTTTTGTAATGAGTTCAAATATTTTATCTCAATAATTTCAGGAGGTATAATATAGTCAGACTTCCATTGCCACTGCTCTACATAGGCATATTTAACCAACAGAGAACTAAAGACATCCAAAAACCATTGTCTAGTGAAAGGATCAATGAATGCTTAAATGTTTTTCTCTCTTTTTTAAAGGTTTTATAATTTTTGAGCAAGTTTACAGGCTTAAATCTGACAATCTGAACAACTAATTCAAAGGCAACAATATGCAATGTA
>PVKN010028380.1:0-13259 GCA_004027915.1 Capromys pilorides
TATAAAAACTAACAGCATGAAAATGCTTACAATGTAGTAACTAAAAATGTTACGGTAATAGATTCTAATTTTATTTTTAAAAAAACATTAATAAACTTACAATATGTATAGCAATTCTTTCTCAGGCCAAGAAATTATTAGTAGCTTATTTTAAGACATTTCTCCATACTTAATTTTTTTTGTATATATTTAATGTTCATCTTATTGGTAGCCAAAAGAAGTCCTTAAATTCCAGCCAATATTCCATAAGTATATATAGTCCCAAAATACTGATTACATCTGTCAGGGCAAAACTGTAACTTCTAAAATCAAAGATGTTTTTTAAACTGGTGAGGTTTTTCTCGTTTTGTTTTTGTTGTTTGTTTGTTTGTATTTTAGGGAAGAATCTACAGGGTGTTCAGGGTCTCACTACTAGATCAGACTCTTAGTGATCCACCTGTTTTTAGCCCCCCAAGAGCTGGGATTACAGGACCGCACCACCACACCCAGTCTCAATTGCCCCAGTGTGCCCCGGGGAGCAGCCAGCACTGTGAGCCTGTGGATCAAACCATGGGATCAAACTCTGGGCCCCTACGCCTGCTTGCAGGTGCTTTAATGCACTAAGCTATTTGGCCAGCCCTTGTCACTTTTTTTTTTAAATAAATAATTAAGAGTAAAAATGTGCTTGTTAGGACTCTGATATTTTGTGGACAGATTTTCTTTTTTCACTTACCGGAATCTAATATAAAAGAATTGATAATTAAAAATTAATCGCATCTCTTTAAAGTTTATATTATTCCAGTGATCCGGTAGCTATTCAGAACATTTAAAAATAGTGAAGACCATGTGATTTTGTTCTTTAAGGAGGACTCACAGCTCTTACTTATAATGCAATAATGATAATAAATTCTGTATATTTAGTGTTTGATGTTTTATGGAACTCCTGCCTTACTTCATTTGATCTTACAGAATCTACTGGGAAACAGGCAACACAGATTTTAGTATTTCTATAATGGTGGAAGTGAAGCCAAGGTTGCTGGGCCACATAAACTAATAAGAGCTAAAGAACTGCAATAGAACCACCAAATCTCATCCCTTTTCCAAAACAACACAGTGCTTCTCAAAAGTCTGATGTGAAGTGTTTTAAGAGAGAGGGGTCATAGGAAGGAGAAAGTGTGTCTCTCCTATTTGTTTAATGAAGACAATGTGAAGAGCAATGATAGCCATAGATGGAGACTGCCAATCCCACGAGGAAATCTTGAACCCAGTCCTGTCCGATACACTGGTATGCTGTGCGGTTTTCAAAATGCTCCAAGTCTAGATTTGTGAAATCCTTTTCCATTTCATAACTGCCTGCTAACTAAGTTTATATTCAGCTGAGCAAACGGAGAGTAATAGTTAGCTTCCATGGACACAGATGCCTTCTGTGTCTGCTGTGACGCATGCATCGGAGGATGACTCTGTGGACTGCATCAGGGGGCTCGATGGTCACCAGCACTGCCATTTCCGTTTGGTCCATATGAGAGATTAGCAGAAGACTTGAGTTCAGGAGGTGACAACAGGAAGGTCACTTTCTTACCTGGATCCCTCTCTTGCCCCTTCAGGACTACAAATAGCCACAGCTCACAGAAATTGCTAGGCACAACATCCAGCACCATTCAAAGTTTCTTTAAATTCCCACCTTCTCAGTTGTAGTATGATATCTAGTTCAAGGATGCTGATATAGAAAACATGAGTAACAATTCCTTCTTTGGTCTATTGGACTTCAGAGAAAGTTATTTCTTCCCCAAAGGGATCATAAAGAGTGTGTCTAAGGCATGTGGGGGGGAGCACATAAGTTTAGAGAATGGAGGTTTCTCAGAAATCACCCAATAAAATTTGCCACCCTGGTTCTACAGACACAGAAACAAGGGTTCACAGTGTTATTGGGTCATTGGAATCACCAGGTTTATTATCTGGACCTTTAGCACCCCAGAAATAATCATTTCCTTCCACTCTAAGACAGGAGAGTCTGAGAGATCCTATCACCAGTGAAGTACCCTAAAAGAGAAGCTTACTTACAGATCTTGAGAAATTCTCAGTCAACTGAAAGCTTAACTTAACAAATTCTGAAAGCAGATACAGACTTTTGTGAGGTTTCTGATGAAATAGGAACCATGATTTAACAATACAAAACACATGGGTTACTACTCATTTGCATTTCCAACTTCAATGCCATGTAATTTTTAGAGAACCCATTACTTTAAAGTCTGATCATCAAGTCGGAAGCTAATATTTTGATAGCACATTAAACCAAGAAGTTAACAGTCATGTCACATGATTTCGAAAATTACAAAAAATTCAAAAACTCATAAGACTGTGATTAGCCTGTGTTTCCTATCAAACAATGTCAAGTTAAACAGCCAAGAAACACTTCCAACAGCATTTAACTACTGTACTAATTACGGTTACCTTTAATAGATCCTTGATAAAAATTATTTCCAAAATCTTTTGTGTGGTAAGATGAAATGAAACTTACATGTATATTAGTAGAACAAAGCTAGGGAACAGTGTTTATTCCCAACACTGTTGAAGACACTCAGAACAAAGAATATTGCTTGCATCTACACTACAGAAGGCAGCTTATATTTCTGATTGTCTACGGAAGCACAAAGCCCTTTTTGGCTTGACCCAGCACTGCATTAATCCTTGCAGAGTCTATGGAAAAGCAGGGGCGAGAACAGCAATGGTGGGAGGCTATGAGCAGGGGGAGGTGGCCTTTCTGACACAGGCTGAGTAAACACTTGTTCCCCAGGCAGAGGTGGCTAGGGCAGTCTTTAAGTTCATCAAATTTATCTGCTTATTACCCAATACATTCTCAAGCTTTATCTTCTGAAGCTTGTTTTTCTCTCTCTCTAAAAAAAAAAAATACACTATAGTATTTGTGAAAACTAAATGAGATAATAAAAGTCTTTAGTCTAGTTCTAGCACAGTCAAAACTTGGTAAATTTTATTCAGTTTTGATTACTATTATGATAAGACTAATCATTTGCTTGTAGCCAAAAAAGATAATAAAAATCTCAGTAGCTAATATGCAGTATCAAAAACACACTTGGCAACAAGTTTTTTGTATCACTCTTCTTGCTTGAGAAATTCCCAAGTTTTTGCTCACATAAGTATTTAGAATTCCTTGTTTAATAAGTGTTTGAACATGGTTCAACCAAAATCTGTGCACCATCAGGGGTAAAATAATTTCCACATTCTTTAGTATCAGAAGTAAAAGCATTCTGCCTTTAATCCATATATTAGCAACAATGTAAAGACCAAGAGTTCTACTAAAAATGTACTCTAATTTAGTTGTGACCACAGCAGAGTCATGAGGAGTCACAAGTAGAAGTCAGTGTTTCTCTAAAACCAATCCATAGGGCCAGCAAGATAGCTCAGCAAACTAAACGCCTGCTTAGGCAAGCTCAGAACAGGGGTTCGATCCCAGCACCAATGCTGTGCCATCCCTGCCCCCGACCACACTGCCACCAAGACTAGGTGTGGTGGTACACACCAGCAATTCCTGCACTGGAAATGCTGCTACAGAAAGATCACTATGAGTCCAAGCTGTGTGAGACCCTGTATCAAATAATAATAATAATAATAATAATAATAATAATAATAATAATAATAATACAATAATAATAATAATAATAACAATAATAAAAATAAAGACTGACAATACTTCAGGTGTCTCAAAATCCATGCTTCTCTAATTCTAAGTCCTAGAAATTCTAACTCATTTGGCCTGGTAGCTTCGCTTTCATGTTCTTCTTCGAATTCTGGTGCAGAGTGAGACTTTGAAGCCTGGATGATATATTCTGAGTTAGGAAGATTCAGTCCTAATCTTGTTGACAATATTACAATCTCTCTCTGCTCTCTTAGCTTTGCTCACATGTTTGTAGCATGGAGGTGTTCTGTTACAACATCTTTGTACTCTGCCATTCTCAGAGCTGGTGATTCTTACTTGGTCAAAGTAGCATATAGAAAAGTGAGGAGAAAAAGTAGAAGAGGAAGTACCCTAGTAAAGCACAAAGGTCAACCTTCATTTGAAAACCAGGTGGAATTTTAGCAGCTCAGCTTGTTTTGATAGCTTCTTGGAAGGCTCTCCTGTCACACAAAGCCAAAACAAGATCTGCAAAGCTGTCTCCTCTTATCTCAGAGGGGTGCTGCCTCTGCCGCACCGCTGCCAGCTGCCTGCATCCTGAAGGATTCATCAAGTTCAGGTTAATGAGAATCCAAGAGTTGGTAGGAAGCCACTGTCATCTTAACCCTGCGGGTTGCTGGCAAGAGAGCATAAGTGGGCCTGTGAGAAGGTAGGGAGCTCCTGGACTCCTTCTGCCACCGGCTGACAGGGACACAGAGCAGCCAAGAAGCCAGTACACTGGATGCAATAGATGTCAGGCATGAGCAAAACCTGGGTGATTTCAGCCCTAGTCTATTCAGGATGACACTGGCTTTAACCTTCTTTCTACCATTTGATTTTGTTTTGTTTCTTTTCCACATAAAATAGAGATTATAACCTATACAATTAACAACTAAGAATAGATAGCAACATACTTTGTTTTGTCATTGTGTTTCTGTATCATTTATACGAATGTCATATCTATCTATCTGTCTATCTATCTATCTATCTATCTATCTATCTATCTATCTGTCTGTCTAACTACCTATCTAATTTCCAGGTTCTCCTGAAGAAAAACACTAAATATGTGGCAACATAGGACCAGTCATGACTTCAAAATGAGGAGGAATCACTACTGTCAGAAAGCAACAAGTTTCAGAACAAAAGATTATGGGGTGCACCACCACACCTGGTCTCAGTGGTTGGCTTAGTATGCCACAGCGGAGAGGCCAATACGGCATGGCATGTGCTGCCAGGGATCAAACCCTGGTCCCTGTACTTGCCTAAGCAGGCGCTTAGTCTGCTAAGCTATCTCAGCAGTCCTACGTCCTCTCTTAGATGCTGCTTTGGTTTGAATGTGTCTTCCCAATGACCTTTGCTAAAATATGGTCAATATTTTGAAGGATTAAGCTGTACACCTTCATGCCATTTGAATGCAGGGCTTTGAGAACTCATAAGGGTTTGATGAGGTCAGGGCACTAGGGCCCCCATTATGTCATTAAAGAGTCTGCAAGAAGAAAGGAGATTGGCATGGAACATGCCCTGCCCATCACAGGAAGTCCTCTATCGTGTTCTTAGGCAGCAAGAACATTCTTCCAGATGGGTGCCAAAGCCAGAACTAAGCTCTCAGACTCACTCCACAACTGTGAGCAATACAAACTACTGGTCTTTGGAAGCTATTCAATTTGTGACACTCAATTATTAGAGCAGAAAATAGACTACTAGTGTCAATCAGACTCATTTCCCACCTTCACAGCCCCAGTTTTACACTGTAGATATTGGATTTGTAATCACTCCCTGAGCTATGTCCAGTGTCCACTGAAAAAAAAAAGAGAGAGAGACAAAGGGTAGCAACTTCTAGGATGGCGATTTTCAACCCCACTAAAATGAATATGTCTTTTAAATAGAACACGTGATTTGTTGGGTGGGAGGAAACACATGCAATATCAGTTAACTAGTAGAGGCAGTGGAGTGGCAGAGTTAATCACAGAGATGTAGAATCAGCCAACCATTATGTAATTGTAAATTACATAATTTATAATTATGTAAATGAGGAGCAGTTGATTCACCTCTGGACCTCTTTCTCACATAGGGATATTAGTACTTCTTGCCACCTAGAGTTCTTAGATTGTTTAAAAACTACATACATAACACACTCAGCACAGCACCCAATACATGGTCAGTGCACATAGGGATGATTGTTGTTGTTCTATTGATAAAATAGAACAACAATCTGGTGTGATGACATGTTAATCAGCTTTCCATCACTGAGACCAAGTACCAGAGTGTAATAATGTCGAGGAGGAAGGGCTTATTTTCACTCATGGTGGCAAATGTTTCAGTACCACACCAGCTGGCTCGAAGGCAGAAATATGGCAGTGAGACAGGGCAGAAGAAAGTCATCTGTACCAACATGGCCAGAAGCAGAGAGTGGAAAAGCAAGGGTGGCGACCAAGGACAAGATGCACCCTTCTGAGGCACACCCCTGAGGGAGCCCCGCTTCCTAGCAGCTGCATGGCTACAAATGCATCAGTTGTTTACTCCAGTGCGGAGCTGAGCACTTTCATGATAGGATCACATCTGGACCCCAACTCTGAGCATTGCTGCTTGCAGATTGCTTAGCAATTTTTCTCCCTGCTAAGGTGAAATTCCCAACACCCAAAATTAAGTAAGGAGAGGTTTATCTGGGCTCACAGTTTGTAGAGGTTTCAGTCCATTACTGGTAGCTCTGAAAGGGATGGTAGTGTGGCAGACAGGCCTCATGAAGGAGAAATAGCTCATGGTGGGGACAACGCAAAAGGCCAAAGGCACCAAGCTACAAGTGACAAGTGACAAACCACATCCACGACAGCTCTTTCTGTTCCTTATATCTAATCCTTACTATCTACCCCTAGTGTGAGCAGCACTCACACCCTAAGGTGATTCAAGCCCTGGTGAATCAACACCAACATCGCATCCTTGATCCCAGCAGCACAACTTAGATCCAGCCACCTCTGAAAACCTCCCTGATGACCAGACGAGGCTTTGAGGAGACGTCTAGATACAAGCCATAACACAGATCAAACCCTCAATATGAAAGTGGTCAAGAACACTTCATATTTAAACCATAACCATTTGCATCACCACAATGAAATGAATTCATTGCCCATTAATCATAATTTCTTCTAAGCTCTATGAAAAATAGTAGCACATATACTTGTCAGACATTATTTATTGAGTCAAATGTTTATCTCTTGGAGAGACCCAAACTGTCTTCTTCACTGCCACCAATAGCACTGAAATCCTACAGCAGTGATTGTGAACTCTTTAGTGCTCCCAAGGATACAGCCGCCTGCTATGCCATGTGTGCCACAGGTTCGCCACCATTGTCCCAAAATCTAGGACACTGGGCTGCAAGTACGTTTCACTTCCTAAAGCAGGTGATGGATTCCCTTTTGGGAGAAAAGAAGTTAAGAGTAGAAGGAGAAAAAGAAAGGGAAGAAAAAAGAAATAGTACGTGGGCAAGTTATGAAATTGGTTTGAGCCTCATTTCTGGGAAGTGAGGATTACAGCTTAGATCCATCTATCACCAGTGTTTTGACAGGGCTGCAACTCGACTGAAGTTATCTCAAAGGCCCCATAGTGGTAGGGACCACGAAGCCTGACAAGTGCATAGATTTCCAACCCAGTCTTGCTTTAGACAGTTTTTATGGTGATATCTCATGTATAAAAAGAATTTCACTGCTTTCTCTGTGTTTAAAACAAGCAGGCTATAACATAACATTAAAAGCCTTGCTTCTAAAACTTTGCTGCATAATGACTTCAATTGAAGAAGCACTAAAATAGCGGTATGTAGTATTCACCTCAGGAAGTGATTTGGTTGGTTTTGAATGCACTGCAGTTATGTAAACATCTCTCTGTTGATTTCTATATGCAGCAAGGACTGAGGGACCATTGCCCTAGTCACTTAGCTTCATCTGTCACTATTCTAAATAGATGCCTACAAAATTGCCCAAGGAGAGGATAGTAATGGAGGAACAATTAAATGCTCCCTACCCTTTGGTATATTGTGGATGAAAATATCAGTCAGGAAATAGCCAAGGTCAGCTAGCAGATGGGCCTCACAGGCAAATATCCCATAAAGCACAGGAAGTGAAAAAAAAAAAAAAAAACACTTCTTTTAGTGAGCAGGACTTTAGGACGGCTCAGATTGTTGCAGGATGTTGGTGATGTGTACATATTTTATTTTGAAGATTTGATTTTTAATTACTTTCTTCCATGGAGATACTGAAGGAAAATGTAAATGTGGTTTATTGAAAAAGAATTCTACAAAGCCAAGTTCCACATTTAGAACAGCATCACAGCCTGAGCCCCATGCATGGTCATTCAAGGAGAAAAGCTTTACTTTTGCTAGAAAGAGAAAAAATAAATTTTTAATTCACTTCATAGTGACGACTTCTTTAAAGATTATTTACATACAACAGCATAATAAGTCGAGCCATTTCAGTTCACAGAGAGAACAAAACATTCTTCTCAAGCAGGGCTCCTGGAACCTAGTTTGCAACATCTGAACAAGACTATAAAGCAACTTAGCTATGGTCATGTGGGGAAATTGAGCCAGCATACATGTATGTTCACATGTGTTTATGCAAAGTAAAATGTAAAATCTTCAGAAAATAAACATTGTTCTATTTTTCTTCTATTTTTAATAATAAAAATCCAGCAAACTTATTTTCTAACTATCAACAAAGGGCAGGAGGGGTCTCCTTATGTAGTGTTTTTCATGAATAACAGAAAGAAACAGATCTAGTGATTTTTTTAACTTTGAAAGTGATATGTATTAAGTGGCCAGGATATATTTATTGTGTTTTTCTAACACTCATATGATCATAAGCCATTATCATCATCAATGCTCTCCAACAAAAATATATTACAAACCTCATATTTTTAATATTCTAAGAGCATACTCAAATGTTAAAAAGGTGAAATGTCAAAGTGTCTTAACCTACTATATAAAAATGATCACTATTCACGTTATCAATATTTCAAACACATTTGAATTGAATGGCTTATACAGTATGCAGATATTTCAATAAAGCTGTTTAAATTCTTAGAAATTTGGTGCTTTATACTAGGTCTTAGAAACTTTTAAGCACATTTAGCAATCACGGTATGTCTCAATTTGGACTTAACACATGCATTTCAAGTATTTAATAGCCACATGTGTCCTGGAGATATAGTTTTGAATATGTGATTTCAATGATACATATGCATAATCATCAAATACATTTCATCTACCTACTCTTTAACTCATTCTCTTTATCACACAATATTCTTAGTAAATGATGTTAGAAATTGTCAAGAATTCAGTCCTCCATCGTCTACATTTTCCACCCATAAAGGTTAATCAAAGGATCTCTAATAAGGTCAGTGGCACAAGGAAGTCTAATTAAAGAAATAAATTAACAAGCTACAAGTAATTTTAGATGAATACAATTTTTCTAAAGTCACAGGGATTATATTACAAAGAAGGTAAATTGATAATTTCAGTTCTACTGTTAATATCTTCTAAAATTTTTCTCCCATGCACTTGCTACAGGTAAGTCAATATTTCAGGGTGAGTCAACAGGTGAAGGAGAGGAACCTTTACCTTAGCTCATGAACTTCACATTCACCTTTTCCCCACTTCATTTCTGTCTCTAAGCCACAAAAAATCTGAGGAGGACCAATCTGGTAAGACATAAGGGCCTTCTTTTGTGACTACACGAAGGAAATTTTAAGTCAATATCATTAGAATTTGCTTTAGTAGCAACACCTCCAAAATATCAATGATAGCAGAAGCAAGAAGGCATAATTTTGGTGTTGCTGTATCTGAAAGACAGTCTTCCAAAATAAAGCAGGCTATGAACACTTTCCTACAAAAATTTAGAGTCCCCCTATGCTGGCTCCTGTATAGTATACTCTATGAAGGCATCACATTTATTCTAGTTCAGTTCTGTAAAGAGCCTTTGAATTACAAAGCTTTTATCATCTATGTTACATAATATTGGAGTACATGTTTGGCTTCTTGAGGATTCTGCTAGTTCTTCATTTTGTCATAAAAAAAATCTATAGACCACAAAGTCTTTTAGAAAGAATAGCAAACAATCAATGATCCATCTTTCAGAAATCAAGATAAGTTCATTACAAGAAAAAGTAAAATCACAGTATTAAATTGGCTCCCTCTCAAAAATGTTGATGCTATGAGTTTCTGAGAAAATAGCAAAGATCACATTGGAGAAGCCCTAGCTTCTACCTTATGAAATCCTATGCCTCTGTACCATTCAATTTGTTTACCACAGAAAATGCTAATTCAATGTCAAATCAATGTATCCTTATTAAGCTCCATAGAATACTCCAACAAGTACTGAAGATAAACCAAAATGCTATTTTCTGTTCATTACCAGAGACTATTGAAATATCATGAATCAATTTTAACAATGAGGTTCTTTTATAAGTAGCTTCAAATAAGACTTTTAGAAGGAATTTGGCAGGCTCTGGGAAGCCTATGTGATTCTGGTAAGCTCTGACCTTCCTTAGCCTCTAGCATGCAAGTATAGAGTTTCTGCTACTGCAAGTCCAACATTTTAAGACCTTAGGAGGACTCTGAGTGGCCCGTGAGACTCCAAAAAGCTGTGATCTGTGGGCCGAGCACATGCGGTCATGAAACTTTCCCGGCACCAATTAAGAACTTTGGCAGACTCTGAACAGCCTGCAGGACTCTGATAAGCTGTGACCTTCTTTAGTCTCCACTGGTCAGGTGTGGAGCTTGTGCTGGTGTCAGTCCAACCTTTTAAGAACTTAGGAGGACTCTGAGTGACCTATGGGATGCTGGAGAATGGCAATCTGTGGGCCTAACATGAGCAGGTGCTGAGCTTTCCTGGAACCATTTAAGAGCTATGGTGGTCTCTGGGCAACTGGCAAGACTGTCTGGTGATTAGTGGGAGCTTCAAAAATGCCAAAAAATAGGAGCAAAAGGCAGCCTCCATCCTCTAGCCCACCCAGATTCAGTCCAAGAAACAAAGGCATACAAGAGCTTTGTTTTGCAGAACTGGGGATTGAACTCAGGTCCTTGCACTTGCCAGGTAATCACTTATTACACTGAGCTATCTCTTCAGTCTGACATACAAGAGCTTGGAAATCACACACGTGAAATTTCTGAAATGATAGCAACCGAAGTAAAGAAACAAGTCCATCAAGCTATAGAAGAAATAAGATCAGAAATAGTCACTCAGGCCAAAAAGAAATGACAATAATTATGAAAGAATTGCTCAGTACAGCTAAAGAAGACATAGATTTAAAAAATAGAGAATAGATAAATGATGTAAGTACTGAATGAACCATAAAGGAAATAATTAGAATGCATGAAATAGAGACAAACAGATATCCAGGAAATTAAGAATTCCCCTGAAAGCTGGAAAAACCACTTGAATGAAGCTGAAGATAGACTTTCAGGGCTCAAGGACAGCGGTGCAGCTAATGGATATAAAAGGAAAGATCTCTTTAAATTAACAAGGAACCAGGAACTAGCAACTCAGCAGCTACAAGGCAATGCAAAGAAAAATAATATAAGAGTGACAGCTGTCCACGAAGCAGCAGAAGATAGCACAAATGATCTAAAAAGACTACTGGAAGAAGTACTAGCATAAAATTTTTCAAACATGAGAAAACAACCTAAAATATACATAAGCAAGGCATATAGAACTCCAAACAACCATATGCACAATAAATCTACTGCTAGACACATAGTAATTAAGATCTCAGAAGTCAGAAAAAGAATAGAAAACTAAAAGCTGCTAGAGAGAAGAAAATATTGACTACCATGGAAAGGCAATCAGAATCAGGGCAGATTTCTCAACATAAACCACCAAGTTAAGAAGAGCTTGAAATATTTCAGGTCCTGAGAGAAAATAACTTCCAACCCAGATTGATGTACCCTGCAAAATGTTCTATCAAATTCAATGACAAAATAAGGTCTTTCCATGACAAAGAACAGTTGAAGAAATTCATGACCATCAAATCGACCCTGCAAAGAGTACTGACAGATATTCTGACAGTGACAGAAGTGGTCACAGCTTCAAGAACAACAGAAAGGAATTACCAAAAAGAGCAAGTAGTTAAAAAGAGGGGAAAAGAATGGAACTTATATCTAGAAAATAGCATGACAAAGTAAACCAATACAAATCAGTTATAACCATCAACGTAAATGGCCTAAATTCACCAATTGAAAGAAACAGACTAGTGAGACCCTGCACACACACACACACACACACACACACACACACACACACACACACCCAAAAAAACTAAAAAAGAAACAGATTAGCAGAGTAGATTAAGAAATAAAATACAACAATGTTCTGCATGCAAGAAGCACATTTAACTGAAAAGGAAATTCACAGACTAAAAGTCAAAGGATGAAAAACAATCCTCCATGTCACATGAAATCAGAAAAAAAGCAGGGGTAGCTGTCCTAGTTACTGACAATATCAACTCCAAAGCAAAAAAATCATTCAAAGACGTACAGAAGGTCACTACATACTTGTTAAAGAAAAATTGCAAGAGAAAAAGATAGAAATTATAAATACATACACGCCCAATGTAGGAGCACTCCCATACATAAGAAAATTTTTAACAGAAATGAAAAATCAAATGAGTAATAATACAATAGCAGTGAGGACTTTAACAAAGAGATAGATCAACTATTTTTTGAAAAATCATGAAAGAAATACCAGAACTAAATCAAACTTGTGAAGGAATTGACTTGGTATATCTTTACAGTGTTTTGCCCAGCAATATCAAAATACACATTCTTTTCAGCTGCACATGGGACATTTTCCAAAATAAACCATATTCTAGTACACAGAGTATTCTTAAGTAAATGCAAAGGAATTAAAATTATCCCATGCATACTGTCTGACAACAGTGCAATAAAACTGGAAATTATTGGCAAAAGAAACTACAAAAACACCATGATCACATCAAAATTAAATAATAACCTCCTAAACAATCAGTGGATCACAGATGAACTTAACGAAGAATATTTTGAAAACCTTTACGATTAAACAAAAATGCTGATACAACCTACCTACCAAAATCTATGGGATGCAATGAAAACTGTCTTAAGAGGAAAATTTATGGTGGTAAATTCCCATGTTAGGAAGCAAGATGCTGCACCTCAAAATTCTAGAAAAATAAGACCAAGTCAAGCCCAAAGCCCAAAGAAGCCAGAAAATTCTGAAGACTAGAGCAGAAATTAATGCATTTGAGGTGAAAAAGAATAAAAAGAACAAATGTATCAAACAGGTGTTTCTTTGAAAGAATAAAAGAAATTGATAAAGTCTTAGCCAACCTAATCAAAAACAGAAAGAAAAACCCAAAATTGTGCAACGAAGAATGAAAAGGATTAAATTACTATAGAACCTAGAGAAATTTAAAAGATCATCAATACCTACTTCCAAAACCTTTATTCACACTGGATGGAAAACACAGAGGAAATAGACAGTTTGCTAGATACATATGAAATGCCAAAGCTGAGTCAAGAAGATATACAAACTCTGAATAACCCAATAACAAGAAGTGAAATTGAAAATGTAATTTAACAAAAAAAAAA
>PVKN010028381.1:0-13264 GCA_004027915.1 Capromys pilorides
GCTCAAAAGGCTAAGACAGCAGTATAAAGCTTCTCTGGGCTATATAGCAAATTAAGGACCAACCTGAACTCATAGCAAGACCCAATAAGGCTGGGAGAAGTGGCACACACCTGTAATCCCAGCACTTGGGAGGCTGAGGCAGGAGGACCTACGTGAGTTCAAGACCAGCCTGGGCTACAAAAGTGAGCTCAAGACCATCATGAACTACATAGGGAGACTCTGTCTCAGAAAAAAAAATCCAATGAGAAAGACAGAGAGAGAGAGACAGACAGACAGACAGACAGACAGACAGACAGACAGAGACAGAGTGGAGGGGGGGAGTCACCACCACCATCAGTATCATCTGGAACAATGGTTCCCAATTGTTTTAACCAACCCATCTCTATCAGTGATGGGGCTATATGAGATAGTGAC
The DNA here is from genome assembly GCA_004027915.1 of Capromys pilorides. NCBI lineage: Eukaryota > Metazoa > Chordata > Mammalia > Rodentia > Capromyidae > Capromys > Capromys pilorides. The sequence goes on from PVKN010028381.1 coordinate 415, forward strand.
TTCTCAATGGAGTAGAAGGATATCTGCATATTTTAGCAGCTTCTTAAGAGACATCTGATATGCACTTTCTAAATAATCAGTCAGCTTTTTAAAGCATAAAATTTTCTATAAGGTCAGTCATTAGTACCTGTAACCCAAACACCTGGGAGGCAGAAGCAGGAATACTACCATAAGTTCAACACCAGTCTGGGCTACACTGTGAGAAAAAATTAGGTTCTTCAGAGGAGTGTAGTGGCTCATGGTTATAACTCTAGCACTTGAAAGGCTGAGGCAGGAGGACTGCCATGCTTTCAAGGCAAGCCTGAACTATACAGCATGACTCTCCCAAAAATCAAACAAAAATTAGGCTTCTAGAAAAATGCTATGTGAAAAAAAGGAGAGACAAAAAGTCACACAGCCAAAGCTAAGCAAGCAGAAAAGTAGATAAATGGCTCCCAAGGAAGTAAGGTAGAAGAGAAATTACAAAACATTAAATGTTCTAGAATAACACAGTAGTGATCAATAAAAACCCCTGAGTTTTATACCTACGTGTGGGGAATTTCATAGTATCTGAGTTACTTTCAATTTAAAATAAAAGCCTACAAGTGATCCACAGTACTAGAGTAAGACAAAGGTCAACAAAATAATATCTGCAGAAGAGATGAGTTACCAGATTAAGCAGCATAAAAGTAAACTTTTAAATTTTTCCTTCTCCAAAACAAACAAAATATGCTTTTGGTCAAGCTGCAACTGTTTATCATTTCCATAACTTTAACTTACCTAATCTCTCAAAACAAGGAAATATTTCCCCTAATTAACTATTATAGGTAACAGTGCTAACCCACGTGTGGTGGCACACGCCTATAATCCCTGCACTTGGGAGGCTGAGGAAGGAGGACTGTGGGAGGTAGAGACCAGCCTGAGCTACAAAAGTGAGCTCAAGGCCAGCCTGAACTGCACAGTGAGACCTTGTCTCAAAGACATAAATAGATAGATAGATGATAGATAGATAGATAGATAGATAGATAGATAGATAGATAGATAGATGGCAGTACTAAAAAAGCTGTAAAATAAGACATGCACAATTAAAATCCCACCACTTTCCAGGCTCAGGCACAAAGATTGCAAGCTCATGGCCAGACTTGAGCAATTAATTAAGATCTTGTCTGAAAATAAAAAAAAAGGATAAGAGCTAAGGAAGTAACCTAGCTTGTTTAACTCTTAGTGTTGGAGGGAAAATATGTAATCTATAAGCACTGGAAGTATTTATTAAACACATCCTTTTACATGCATGGTGGCATACACCTGTAATTCCAGCACTTGGGAGGCTGAGGCAGGAGGATCTGTTTGAGACCAGCCTGAGCTATAAAAGTGAGCCAGCCTGAACTACATAGTGAGACCCTGTCTCAAAAAATAAACAAACAAACAGGGGCTAGGGAGATAGCTCCGAAGCATAAGTGTCTGCCTGGCAAGTGCAAGACCATGAGTTTGAACCCTGGTCCTGCAATAAATAAATAAATAAATAAACAAACAAACACATTATTTTACAAATAATATGTACATGGTATACTTAATTGAATGTTGTTACCATGTTCTTTAACTTTTAGTTATATATGTATCCACAAATGTACATATAAAAAGATACATAAAATCTATAAAAGAGGTGAATCTTATTTATTTTTATCTACTTAGTACAGGGTGGGCAGGGTCTACAGGGTCTTAGTACAGAGCTGACTCCTACTGATCACCTGTTTTCAGCCTCCCAAGAGCTGCGATTACAGGCATGAGCCACCACAAAAATCTCAATCGTCGGCTTAGTGTGCCCCATGGGTGGGGCTCACACAGGATTTGAACCAGGCCACTGTGCTCTGCCTAAGCAGGCACTTTAGTCTGCTGAGCTAGTCTACCCAGTCCTTAAAAGACATCCATCTTTTAAACCTTTTTTTTTTTTTTTTTTTGAGATGAGCTCTTTTTAAATTGCCCAGGCCAGTCTCAGCCTCTTAAAAGTAGCTGGAACTGCATGAGCATTCTACAAGGCCTTTTTTAAAAAAAAGCATTAGAGCAGAATAAACTACTTAATTGGGCCAGTGAGATGGCTCAGCGGTCTAAAGCACCTGCGTAGGAAAGTTTCAGCAACTGCAGGGACCGCTGGATCCCTGACACCACATGCTGCACCAGCCCCACCCCCAGGGCAGACTGAGCCGGCCATAACACAAATAAATAAATGAGGTTTAAGAAAAATAAAATAAGGGGCCAGGGAAATAGCTCAGGGGCGCAAGCGCCTGCCTGGCAAGTGCAAGGTCCCGAGTTCAATCCCTGGTTCCACTAAATAAATAAATAAATAAATAAATAAATAAATAAATAAACAAACAAACAAACAAACAAACAAACAAAATAAATTTTTAAAAAAATGATAGAGAAAAAAGTTATTTAGAATCACCTACCTATTGGAGGTGCTTGGTATCGATCCACTGTTTTTCTTTGTCTCAGATTATATGGTCTATCATTTTCTTCTCCTTCTGCCTCTTCAACTTCTATATCTCCATCCTCCTCTTGAGATTCTAGCATCCCACACAAAAGAAAGGAAAAAGGCATCATGTTTAATCCACATACACTGGTCTCACTCTAGAACTCAGTGTTATATTTTACCTATTTTTCTTTTTAGCACAGCTAATATTTAAAAAGTGCCGCCGGGTGTGGTGGTGCACACCTGTAATCCTGGCACTTGGAAGGCTGAGGTAGGAGGATCAGTGTGAGTTCAAGACCAGCCTGGGCTACAAAAGTGAGCTCAAGGCCAGCCTGAACTGTATAGTGAGAGCCTGTCTCAAAAAGAAATAAATAAATAAATAAATAAATAAATAAAGTATCAACCTTTATGATACAACATACATCAATATAACTAAAAATCAACCTAAGTAATTATTTAGAAAGATTTTCCTGGGATGGAGAGATAGCTCAGCGGCACAAGCACCTGCCTAGCAAGTGCAAGGTTCTGAATTCAATCCCTGGTACCAAAAAAGAAAAAAAGAAAGCTTTTTGCAAGGTCATGAGTTCGAACTTCAGTCCCACCAAAAGAAAAAAAGTTTTTTCTACCACTAATCCATACAGTTCTCTATGAAAATACACAAATCTATAATCTAACCTTTACAAATAAAATAGACAAAAGTTGTGACTAATGTCTTGACTTAGTTAAGACCTCTTAACACAAAGCAGTAACAAAATATGACTTAAAATTCTTCCAAACTCTCCAGATTGCAATTAAAATCTAAGTATCTAATCATACTCAAATTCCATTTGGTAATTCAGAAAAAATATGCTGTTAAGGAGCCAGGGAGATAGCTCCATGGCACAAGTGCCTGCCTGGCAAGTGCAAGGTTGTAAGTTTGAACCCTAGCCCTACAAAAAAAAAAAAAAAAAAAATGCTGTTAAAGCAATGTTACAGCTACAGCAATTTTTGCTGGCAATATAATGATTTGTTAGGCATGGAGACAACAGTTACATATGAATTAGACCCATTTTGAAGATAGGGAGTGGAAGGAATCATTAAAGAGATTATGTTATTTTTGTTTGTTTTTTGTTTTGTTTTTGAAACAGGATCTTGTGATGTAATCCAGACTGGCTTCTCAATTACCAAACAGCCTGGGATGACCTCACACTTAAGAGTCTGCCAACCTCAACCTCTGGAGTGCTGAAATTATAGGTGTGTGCTGGTAGCCCCGGCTGTGAAACATACTTTTAGGGTGTTGATGATAGCTTAGTTCTGGACATGAATAATTACTGTATAATTCAACTAACTGTACAATTAGATAAGTCATAATACATATTAAAAGTTCATCTTTAAAATAACAGTCTGACTATATCTGTAACATCTACAGTTAAAAGTCTGAAGAAAATTTACATACTTTGTTTGCCAATGGTGCAGAGTAAAGTGAAAGAGTAAAACTACAAGACTTAATATATTACTCATGACATCTAAAAGGTTATTTCAAATTTTGGAAATTCAAAGGTTACAGAGAAAATCATTACAATACAAGATTTCTTATCCAAAGAATACTAACGTAAAATATTTGTAGCTAGATGTGGGGGTACACACCTGTAATCCCAGCATTCGGGCTGACAAAGGAAGATCATCATGAGTTTAAGGCCAATCGGGGCTACACAGTGAGTTCAAGACCAGCCTAAACTACATAGTGAGACCTTATCTTAAAAAACAAATAAAAATAAAAATATATTTGTGCTAAAATAAATTTTCTAGGGAAGCGAGATACCTCAGCAGACTAAAGTGCCTGCTTAGGCAGGTGGAGGGACCAGGGTTCAATCCCCAGCATGGCGTGCTGGCCTCGGCCATGCACCCCAGAGTATGCTGAGATGGCCTGAGATTGGGCGTGGTGGCACGCACCTATAATCCCAGTGCCTGGGAAGCTGAAAACGGGAGGATCATTACAAGTTTGATCTGTGTAATGAGACCCTGTAGAACCTGTATTAAATACATAATAAAAAAATAATTTTCTAAACCTTCAAAAAAGACTTTTTAAAAAGCTTGTAAAATTAATACCCATATTTAATATGGACTATATATAACAAATTGGAAAAACAAATGTATCTTCCCCTGGGATTTCACTGAGAAGTACTACTAATCTCTACTTATAATACAGCAACTTTCCTGAAATCCATTTTAGTAAAGATATTGCCTCAGGAATTAAACCCTATGGGCATACTGGTCATGAATTTGTACACCATGGAGGCAATGTGCTTTCTTCATATTCCCAGATCCAGCCATAAAAATTGTACTTGTCTACTTCTACTGAGAATTCAGAACGGCCTCAGGAAAGAACACCGTAACTTCCTCCATCATATTAACAGTCCCATACTAACTACTTAATCCATAACTGAACCAGATAACTAAGTAAGAAATTTACAGGCCATGGGCATCAAAAAACTTTCTAGTTAGTGCTCACTTCGGCAGCACATATACAAAGAATTGGAATGATATAGAGAAGATTAGCATGGTCCCTGTGCAAGGATGAAATGCAAATTTGTGAAGCATTCCATATTATTAAAAGTAATATTAAAAAAAAGCATGCCTGAGATAGTAATAAAAAAATAAATATTTCTAGAACACTTCAAAAAAAAAAAAAAACTTTCTAGTTAGATAGTGCCTAAGTACAAAACAGGACTCAACTAACAGGCAAATACCAGATCCTTTAAAGACAAACCATTGCTACTAATGAAATACATAGTAGCGTAAAATACATGGTTAAAAGTTTTCTCCCAAATGAAGAAAATGAAAACTCAGAATGTAAACTGAATTGAAACTACTTTCAGCTGGGTGTGGTGGCGCACACCTATAATTCCAGCACTTAGGAGCAGAGGCAGGAGGATCATTAAGAGTTCGAGGTCCCCCAGAGCTACATTGTGAATTCAATGTACAAACTACAAAAACGAGACTCCATCTCAAACAAATTTCAAAATACACAGACTTCAAAACCTAGAACTCATTAAACCCTATACCTCTGAGATCCATCACGGAAAAAAAAAAACTAAAACTCACCTACCCAGCAATATTGTACATATATTACTTGATATAATGTTTCTTTTCTTCCACTTTGAGTATTTATTTTATAAAGTGCTTTACAAACCTTCTTCTTCTCCCTCAGTAGAAACTTCATGATGATTCTGTATCCCATAACTATTTCTTCTCAGTGATTTTCTTCGTCTTTTCACTCTTGAATACATATCCATGTTTTCCTTTTAAAAAAAAATATTTCAAATATTCCTTGGCATTTATTCTGTGCTATAAATAACATGAACTAGCTAAACATTGATGGCACACACCTGTAATAATCCTAGTACACAGGAGCCTGAGGCAGGAATATTGCCTCAAGTTCAAAACCAACCTAACAATGACATAGCAAGACCCTGTCTCAAATATTCAACAGAACATGCCTGCTTTATACAATTTACTAGGTACCTTTCTGCATAGGCTTTTAAAAATGGAACTTCCTAAATCCAATAAATGTGAAGGAACCAAAAAAAAATCATAATGTATTAAAAACATATAATATCAACACACATTCTCCTCAAGCAAATTATGGCCTACTAGAGGGCTTAAGTCAAGTAATTATCTAAGAAAATGAAGTAAGTCTAAAAGCCAGGTATGGTGGCAGGTCCCTAGAATCCCAACATTCTAAGAGGCTGTGCAATGAGTTTAAATCCAACCTGAGTTTAAATCCAACACAGCAACTTAGTAAGACCCTATCTTAAGGCACAAGCGCAGGGGTGGGGGGAAGGAGAGCCACCTAGAAATGTACTTCTTCAGTAAGGTGCACATGCGCACGCGTGCACGCATACACACACACACACACATACACACACACACAGTTTAAACCAAGCATGGTATCACAGGCAAAAGCTTTCTCTGATAATGCACTCACAAATTCTGTATCTGTCCACATTCTAAGTCGCTCTACTTCTCCTGATCGTCGATTCCGCCGGATGTTAATGTTGTCCATTTCTTGGAGCACAGCTTCAGCGGTACTGCAATCACAATCACACCAGGGTTTAGACACTCTTCAACAACGTGCAAACTAACTCATCTCAGATACGTAACTGTATATAATGTTCCTACTGACTGTCTTTCAATGTCAACATCCATCAGCAATGCTCAGTTTAAAAAAAAAAAAACAAACCTCAATATTTTTATTAAAATGAAAAAGACTCCAAAAAAATAAGTTATGTCTAGCATGCACAAGGCCCTGAGTTCAATCCTCAGTATCACCAAAAGAAAACAAATAAGTCAATCGATGATGTCACCATAAATAATTACCAGATCCCTGACACAGAAAGCTAATTCAATGTATTAAAAAAAAAAAAAAAAAAAATGCATAAAATGTTTAAAAACAAATAGGGATAACTGGAAAGATATACTTAAAACCAAGAAACATATGCTAATATCTTAACTATTTTTATTTTATGTGGTTTTTAATTACAGTTTTTGTTTTGTCTTGTTTTGTTTTTTGAGACAAGGTTTCACTATGTACTTCAGACTGGTTTTGAACTCACTATGTAGCCCAGGCTGGCCTTAAAATCATGGCAATCCTCCTGCCTTAGCTTCCCAAGTGCTGGGATTATAGGCATGTGCCATCACGCCCCACTTATTTTTATGTTTTTGACAAATAAACATTTCTATATTATTTACTGTATGTTCAAATCAAGATCTAAGTAAATAGCAAGGTACACCCCAACTCTGACATTGACTCCTATACTTCATTATTTCCATGCCTGTCAAATGTGAATGACACTGACCTCCCTTCTCCATGTCACTACAACCATTATTAAAACCCAGCAGGATGACGTATACACTGTTCAATGTCCCTCAATGTTCAGATGTGGAAAACCTAAGCCCAGTGCAATAGTGTTAAGAGGCAGGACTTTTAAAAGGTTATTAGGCCATAATGCACTCTCTCGCAAAGGGATGGGGTGGTTATCCCAAGAGTTTTGCTTTTAAACAACAGGAGTTGCATCGTGTCCCTGTTCCCTTCTTCCTTCATCTCCTCTCCTGTGCTCTGAGTCTGCAATCCCTTCACCATGTTACAATGTAACAAATAAGAAGGCCTGCAACAGATTCAGTCCCTACAGTTCTGGCTTCCTAGATTCCAGTTAAAAATTTCTTTATAATTTTCCCAATCTGTGGAATTCTGTTATTGTAACAGCGAACAAAGATATTATCTGAGAACAGAATTTTGAAGTAGCAGATGCTGACCTGATGATTAGCTAGGCACACTCACTAGCTGGGTGACTCAAGCTCAGAAGTACAGGTCCAACTGGTATGGGGGCAAATGACTGTAAATGCAGCACTCAGGAGAATGAAGCAAGAACATTACTGCAAATTCTAGGCCAACCTGAGCTACACAGTAAGGTGAAGGCCACCCTAAACTATATATTGAGATCTTGTCTCAAAAAAACATATAAAAGTAAAATAAAAATAATAACACAGGTTCAAAACATCTTCAAGTCAAAATCTTTCTATCCTCCCAGTTCCAGGGATTGATCTCAGGACCTGTATACTGAATTACATCCCCAGTCTTTTTTTATGTTCTGTGAAATGGTCTGACTAAGCTGTTAAATTACCCAGGCTGGGCTTGAATTTGTAATCCTCCTATCTCAGCCTCCCTGAGCACTGTAAATAAAATTCTGACTAAGCAAAGGTGGTATTTGCTATATATCAATGAGACAGTTTAGCTTAAAAACTGAAAAACAGAGGCTGGCAAGATGGCTCAGTGGTCTAAAGCACCTGCTTACACAAGGTTAGGCAACCATAGGGACCACGGTTTGATCCTTGGCACCACATGCTGTGCCAGCCCCACCCCCAGGGTAGGCTGAGCCAGCCATAAAATAAGAAAAAATTGTTATTTAAAAAACTGAAAAACGCTCCAAAAAGAAAAAAGAAAAATACAAATATTAAATGAACAAATAGCAAAGGAATATAATGGTGAAGTTTAAATAAAATTACTTTTAAATTATCTAACTGCTAAAATAGAGAAAAACTTCAGTATTATACAAATTACATTAAATCTACTAGTCTGAATAAAAAACTATCAATATCAGCTATTGTTAAATTCTAAAATAATTATATTCATTACTAAGTTAGTACTTAAAACTTCACACTGCACAAGCATTCATACCTATTCACTAGTTGATCAAACAGCAAACTCTGGTTCACACTCTCAAATCTGTTTTTCCTGGAACGACAACTTTTCCTGACTTCCATGTCACCATTTATACAAGAAAGGTCCCCATCTCCCTTCTTCTCTCCTCTGAGGGGGTGGCTGCGTAGGGCTGCAAAACACAGGCATTTCCATTCCAATATATAGAATACAAAAACAAAAGAATAAAACACAAAGTCACTTTCTGTTTTTTCATTCTGATCGTTCAGGAACATGGTCTCTTGATGCAGTTCAGGCTGGCTTCGAACTCATAGTGACATTGCTGCCTCAGTCTCCTGAGTTATGGGATTACAGGCATGTGCCACCATACTTGGCTAAAATCATTTTTAAAAGACTATTAAAGAGACTGGGCATGGTGGCATGCACCTGTAATCCCAGCTCTTGGGAGACTGTAAATAGGCGGATCATTACAAATCCGATTTAGTAGTGAGACCCTGAACGCCCTGTAGGCCCTTCCCTAAAAAATAAAAAAAAGACTATTAAAGTTGAACATAACTTCTTAATGGCTTTAATATGCAATAATTTAAATTTTCCATAACTATTTTATATTTGAAATTATCAGTTATACAGATTTCTCAAAATTTTAAAATTTCATAATTTTTTCAATGACATTTTTCTTTCCTTTTCTTTTCTTTGGGGCGGGAGGGGATTTTTGAGACAAGGTCTCATTATGCAGTTCAGGCTGACTTTGAGCTCACTTTTGTAGCCCAGGCTGGTCTTAAACTCACACTGATCCTCCTGCCTCAGCCTCCCAAGTGCTGGGATTATAGACATGCACCACCACGCGTGGCTCAATGACATTTTTCAACCTAGTAATTTCCAACTATAAACTCAGCAGAGTATTGAATCAGCCCATTTTCCTGCCATACTGATGCTTAATCTAATACCACTGTAAGAATTTCAAAACCAAGCAGTTTTGTAACAAAATACTCACATAAGCCACTATGTCCATTCGATAATGTAGTGCCAGGCTGAGAAGTTAACCTAGAACACAGTTATATTAATATACAAACATGTCAGCATTTATTTGAATAAGCAAGAAAAACAATTCTGCTAGAAGTATTATTTTAATCTTTAAAATGTCTGTAATAATAAACTAAATGTTGGTGACATATTATTTTATAAGATAAATTTATTTTAACCTAAGATTCATAATATATGAATTAACAGAATATACTATCATTTGATTCTTGAAAGAAAAGCTTTCATAACAGATTATACACTAAAGTAGTCCTGTCATCAACTGTATGAATTACAACCCTAATGAAAAGACTGAAGCTTAGTGGTAGCATAAATTTAAGTGAAGCAACATAAAGTAGCTAATAATCTTGTCTGACAAAATAAATTACAAACTATGACAAACTTTTTCAAACAATAAACTATAAGGGGGGGGAAACCACTGAACACAAAAAAATATTTTACAATCCCTTCAAAATATTTACTACACATTTTTAAGTGAAAAATTAAAACACCTGATTTCTCAAAACCGTCACTTTACAATTCTCTTTTTTTGTGCGGAACTGGGGACTGAACTCAGGACTTTGCACTTGCCAGGCAGGCACTTGTGCCCCTGGCCCCCAATTCTCTCATTTTGGTGGTGGAAGAGAAATATAAATCACTAAAAAGACTCTACAAACATCATTAGGAATTGAAGAATTAAAAAAACCAGTGTGTGTTTCTTAGTATAAAAAAGTTCAATTGGATATGGTGTTACATGTCTATAATCTCATAATTTGGGAGGCTGAGGCAGGAGAATAACTGCAAGTTTGAGGAAGCCTACATTATATAGTGAGTTCAAGGCCAACCTGGACTGCATAGATTCTGTTTCAAAAACTTCTAAATTACTGCCTAATAAAAGAGCTTTCAATAAAAACAAAGATAGGTTTTAAATAAATTATTTCCACAGATTAAAAAGTTAAGGGGAAGGTTACGCATAGTGGTGCATACCTGAAATCCCAACACTCTGAGAGGCTGAGGTAGAAGGATAACCAAGAACTCAAAGTCACTGCAGGCTGCACAGTAAAGTAAAGTCTAGCCTGGGGCCAGCCAAATAGCTTAGCAGATTAAAACGCCTGCAAGTAGGTGCAGGGCTGGGGGCTCAATCCAGGGGCCTACCATGCCAGCACCACTCCAAGGGCGCAGAGATGGCAACTGAGACTTGGCGTGGTGGCTCGTGCCTGTAATCCCAGCTCTCAGGAGGCATAAACAGGTGGATCACTATAAGTCTGATCTATTAGTGAGACCCTGAACACCATGTAGACCCTTCCCTAAAAAATACAAAAAAAAAAAAAAAGTCTAGTCTGAACAACAAAGCAAGACCTTGCCTCAAAACAATAAACAAACAAAAAAAAAAGCTGGGCATAGTGGCACATGCCTCTAATCCCAGCACTTGGGAGGCCAAAGCAAGAGGATCATTACCTGGGCTCCAAAGTAAGCACAAGGCCAGCCTGAACTGTACAGTGAGATCCTGTCTCAAAAAACAAACATAAATAAAATAAAATAAAAATAACTCTATCCATCCCACTCCATCATGAAAAATACAAGTCTTAAGAACAGTTCATTTTTGGCATCTTTGTATACAATGTGCATGATATTCCAGGCATATGAAGGTAACTCTAGGGCCAGCCAAATAGCTCAGTGGGTTTAAGCGCCTGCAAGCAGGCACAGGGGCCAGGGTTTAATCCCTGGACCTCCTGTGCAGGCACCACCCCCAGGTGTGCTGAGATGGCAGTTGAGATTGGGCATGGTAGTACATGCCTGAAAATCACAGCTCTTTGGGCTGCTGTAAACAGGCAGATCACTATGAGTGCAATCTAATAGTGAGACTCTGAATACCCTGTAGAGCCTTCCCTAAAAAATACAAAAAAAGCCCGGCGTTGTGGTATACGTCTATAATTCGAGCACTTGAGAGGCTGAGGCAGGAGGATCAGTGCAAGTTCAAGACCAGCCTGGGCCACAAAAGTGAGCTCAAGGCCAGCATGAGCTGCTAAGTAAGACCCTGTCTCAAAAAGAAAAAAAAAAAAAAAAAAGTAACCAATATGTATACTCTAACACAATGCACAAAGATTTCTGGAATTCTCAAAAATCACTCAAAATTCATTTATACCACAAAAAAATTATTATTTCAAATATATATCTTGGCTTTAGTAACATTAATTTGTCTTATTTGTCAATTATGCACAAGTCTTAGTATCAAATCAAATTTAGCTATAAATACGACAAAATGGTTGAAACGTTACAGCACTTAAATTATTCAAAACACTGGAATGCAGGCAGGCCTGGTGTTGCACACACGTAATCTCAGCATTCAGGATACTGAGGCAGGAAGACAGGCATGAGTTTGAAGCCAGCCTGAGGAACACAGTGAGTCCAAAAGCACTCTGAGCTACACAGTAAGACCCTGTCTGAAAAAAAAAATCAAAATACTAAATGATAGTAACAGGCAGACACTAAAATCATTCCACAAAAAGAAACTTAGGCAAGGGGGTGGTGGCACACACCTGTAATCCCAGCTACTCAGGAGGCTGATACAGGAAGATCACAAATTTGAGGCAAGACCCTGTCTCAAAATAGAAAATAATTATGTATATGTGCCAACTCCCCACAAAGAATGTAGTCATTATGTACTGCAAATACATGCTAATAAGAGATAGAAAATAAAAAGGACTAGGGATGTAGCTTAGTGTCACAAAAAAAAAATAAGGGAAGAAAAAAAAAGGAACCTAAAACTTTTGTGTAAGTGAAGAGGACATCATTGAGAAAAGCAATAGTAAAATTTCTGTCTGCTCTAAAGAAGTGAACTCTAGCCCAGGAATAGTGGCGCATACCTGTAATCTCAGCACTCTGGGAGGCTGATGCAGGAAGACTGAAAGTTTTAGCCAAGCCTGGGCAACTCGGCATTCTTAGCAAGACCCTGTCTCAAAACTCAGTGTTTTTAAGAGGGAAAGCAGGGTCTTGCTGTATAGCACGGGTTGGCCTTGAAATCTTGATCTTCCTGCCTCAGCTTTCCAGCCCAGCTTGTTTGGATTTTGTTTTGATTTATTGTTGTTGTTTTGAGTCAGTCTCTCACCATGCAGTTCAGGTTGACTTTGAACTCATAGTACAGCTCAGGCTGGCCTCAAACTCGAAGAAATCCTCCTGCCTCA
>PVKN010028382.1:0-13259 GCA_004027915.1 Capromys pilorides
TTCATCCATTAATATTTATTTTAAAGCTTACACACTTTTTTCTTTCTTTCCTTCCTGTTTTGTGTTCATCAGGATTATTTTCTTTTTCCCCTTTGATAAGAAGAAAATACATTTAATTTTCTTTTCTAATGGGAGCTCTTAAAACTTCTATACAGTCAAACATGTATTTTCTCATCAATTTGGTTAACTTGCTTTAGTCTCCGCTATAATGCTACAGTCCTTTCCTATTGTACCTGAAAGATTACATTTAATTATTTATGGTATATCTTTAGTTTATTAGACTAAAAACCATATGAAAACAAGTACTTTCCATTATTCACCTTTATATTCCCTAACCTTTGAATAGGATCAGCCTGAAAATAAGTCTAAAATATTCGTCTGTAGGATGAACCGATGGCACAGGTAAGAGCCATGTGAAGTTTATCACTTTCTCTAGTGTAAGAGTAACCAATAAAACCTATAACCATTACCTGACATCCCCCAGAATTGAAATGAGACGATACTGAGGTAACTCGGAGGACGCGACGTGGGCCAGGATCCCAAAGAGCCTTTCAGCCATTATCATGTCATTCTGGGTGACCTGCAGGGAAGCAATGGAGAGGGCTCAGAAATGACAGGAGTCTTAGCTCGATTAAATATTCTTTTAGCTAAGGAACGTATGTTTTCTGGGTACATAGAGAAAGGGTTTTCTCGGCAATTTCTCCTTCTTCTTGAGCCTAATCAGAATAAAAATGTACAGCACAAACCATGACTGCTGGAAGCTGACTGCAAAGTGTACAGTGAGCTGGCTCTGCCGAGAAGCTGTGCTTCCTGAGAGGAATGCCTGAGGCACCTTAAATTCTTACAGTTTTTTTTTTTAAAGAAACCCTGTACTTTCTTAGATTAGAATGTTATAGAGGGAAAATTTCCATAGTGTCAGTAGGAGGGATTGGTTTTAATGAAGCACTCAACATAAGCCAGAGTGTCGTTCATAGCTTTTTCGTTGAGACAAAGTATTCTCACTGGATTAGTGACGATGCCCCTGCTCATTGTAAATTTATGGCAGTTTCTCCCCGCAAAGAATAACTCATCACAAGTATACCCTGTGAAGGTTCACTCCACGAAACTAAAAAAGTACAAAAAGGACTTGGACTAATATCTGACCATATCCTATTCATGCACTAGGAATGCAGCACTGCAAATAACATCAGCCTGTCTGAACTGTATTCTCCATAAGTAAGGGCCATTCTGCTCCTTATGGAACATTTAGGTATAACTGGTAGAAGGCTGCAGTGGCATCTAGGGTGCAGTGAGCAACGATGTTGCTAAACATCTTACGAAGACCTACTTACACAAGAAAGCCCCTGTGGCAAAGAATTTTCTGGCTCAAAATATCAGTTGGAGCCAAGGTTGCGAAACTCCTGTGAAACTAAACTTCAGATATTCTGAAAACTCATTCTTAATATTACCTGTAATATACTACTCAGACATCTTCTGACCCAGAAACATTGTACACAGACGACTTGCTGCACACCGACTCCCTGACCCTAGACCTTTGCAGCCAATGAGCCTGCCAATCCCCAAATCCTGCTTCTAACTATAATTAAGTTTTGATCCAATATAGTCACCTAGTGGCCAACATAGGCCACTACTCCATCTTTTCTGGATGTTCAGAATCAAGTTGAATTCAACCTTAGGCAATATTATTCTCTCTTTTACAAAAAGAAACAAAAATGTAAGTTGAGATTTTTTTTTTTGAGGTATCAGAGATTGAACTCAGCACCCTGCACTTGCTGGGCAAATGCTTATTCTACTGAGCTATCTCCCCAGCCCCCAAAAAACAAAAATGGAAAATACATTATTACACAAGCACAAATTAAATGAGCAGTTAGAGTTTTAGGTATTTTAATAAAATATCAAATATTTCTAGCATTGGCATTTAAAAATTAAGTCCCAATAAATCATATTGGTTCTAATTCTTCTCTACTTTAATTGCACTATTCTTTCCAACTTCAACATTTTATAATGTGGACGTTTCCCAATAGTGATCTCTATGTGGATAAAAGCACGATGTAGGGTTAGTCACTATTCAGGGGCCACTAAGGAGGGAGAATCACTCACCCACAGCCAAAATAACCACTCTAGTTGTAGTCTACGCTAACTTTGGAAACCATTATCAGGTCCCGCCAGGGATACAGTTTCTGGGGAGGCACTGAGGGCTCACAGGAGCACCAAGGACTGGACCAAATGCCTGGAGAGCCAGCTGCAGAAATCAGAAGGCCTCGGAAGTTTCCAGATTTGCCCAACGTTCAACAGATGGCTAATGATGGTCATGGCCCACTAGAACTGATGGAAATCTCATGGCTGCGTTTGCACCAACCCAGAGATCTCCAAGTCTCAAAGTGTGCCAGAATTTTGGAATTCTGTAGATGGACCAGCTCTAGGGAAGGAAGTACCAGCCACTGTGCTAGCAAAGTTGGCTCTAGTTCATCTTACGATAGTGGTGTCTGCATTTCCAGGGACAGTGCAATAAGACTAATAACATATTAAAGAGGTTTTTTTTTTTTTTTTTCCCCTTTGGAGGGTTATTTACATTCCATAGAGGTATAAACACAGTTCCTCTTTTCTTTTCCAAATTAATACAGAAAAAAACATGACCTTTGAGTAGCTGTGGGATTACCCTGTGACAAAATTCAGCAGAGTTGATCTAGAAATAACCTTCAGTAATAATGTTCCAGTTATTCAGCTCCCAGCTTGAGTTCCTCGACACCACCATGACACAGGCAGCTGCTACCAGCTACTAACAAAGCAGTCTAGATGTTCCCTCCCCATCCTCTATTCTCTCCTGCAGTTTATTCTTCCCTTCTGCTGCCTTATTAGTTCATACTTAGAGTTTACTTCTTCTTCCCACCTTGCATGTAAAGCACCCTAAAATACAAAGATCACACTACCCATTGTTATGGTTTGTGTCTAGGTGCCCAGAAGCCTCATGCAGCCAAGGTGCAGCTTCCAGCATTTGGATTAATTCATGATCCAGTGCTGGGGCTACGGATGAGTGCTCCTGGGATTATGGGTGTGAGTGCTTCACCTTCCAATGCAGCAGAAAGAAGGGAGGGAGGCCTGCCTCTGACATTGCTGCCACTGCTCCTCCCCTTTGCTCTTGCTGCTTTTGCAGTTTTCTGTCGCCGTAAACAGCTGCCCTCTGCCCTGTGCCACACTGCCAGCTGATTATGGACTGAAACCGCCGCGAACTGTGAGCTAAACCTTTCATTCCTTCATTTTGGGTGTCACGTATTTTGTCCCAGCAATGACAGAAAAGTGATCCAGACACCTATCGAAGAGTTACTTTTTTTCTTTTTTTAACTCTCACTAGAGGCAACATTTTACTTCTGATTTTTCACAAACAATGACTCACTATGACCTTGTTAACTATTTTATTTTCAAAATTATTCGGTACTTAGTAGATATCTACATAGGTATTTAGCTTTTTAAGATTTTTAAGTGTTGTTTTTTTCCTCCAAAAAAACAGTATTTCTTCAGTTACATCGTGGTTACTTAGATTCCTAACCATGTAAATCACTACCTTCCCTATAAAGGAATCTTTTATTCTGTAGTACGCTTAGTTCTGCTTACCTCCGTTCCATTTATTTTCTGCATACTAAAATGGCTCAGCCTGAACAGTACGTAGTATTTCCAGAGTGTAAAGTTGACAACTGGGTTTCCTTGAGGGTCAACTGTCAGCTGGTCAATACGACGAAGCTGCGCTAGTGCATTAAACTGCTGTAGCATCACAAGATTTGTCTCCCTGAATTTAAGGTGCTACAGTAAGAGAACACAAAAATTCTATGAGTATTGAGCTTAACGGTCTTAAAATATTAACATTAAAGCTTCAGCAATCATTTCTCAGTTGAATCTGTAAACTTTCGGCTTAGCAAGTATATTTGCAATTACATTAAATCAAATGCATGTACTCAATTTATATGGCTTTAATCTAGCCAGGATATCATTGATGGAAGTCACCTAATACTAAGTTCTAAGTGATTTCTTCTATAAAGGACATCCTCATGAACAAACTATGATTCTTAAAAGTTATTTACCTATGAAATAATTCGGGCTCATGTATTACAATGCTGTATTGATACTAAGCTTAAAAAGGTCCTGGAAATGAAGATTTCGGAACTTACAAATACATGGTTCACCATGATCCTCAGCAGAATCACTTTTACTTTGTTTTAATTACAATTTTTTTTTTTTCCTACCAGGAATCAAACTCACAACCTTACACCTGTCAGGCAGGCTCTGGCTGTGTCGGTGAACTAAGCCTGGCCCTGAGAACCACTTCTAGTCATTACTACTTGTATCTTGCTAAATGTGATAGAAATGAAATCAAGTCACTGAAATGTCAAAACAAGTGTACTATCAGTAAATGTGGACCGTCCTTTCTCAACATATTGTCTCCTATTGTGCCTATCTTCATTAGGCAGGATGAAATAAAAAACAAAAATTAGTACAAAAGGTACCTGAGAAAAACAATCAGCTTACAGAGAAAAACAAAATCATAATTCAAGAAGTGAGAACTCATTATAAATATCAGTTTCTACAAATGTATACTATTAAATAATGCAATGACCTAGTTGGGAAGACCAACTGTCAAAGTCACTTTAATGATACACTAAAATCCTTTTCAATGTTATTATGGTACTACTATAAAAACCCTATAATAAATATACATGTCTCATTACTGCTAGGTATAATAGATAATATAGGGCTTTGCAGTGCAGTTGAATGCCTTATGAGAGAGAAATAAACAGTTTGAATAAAGTTGTGCTGGAATTTTCTACTCTATAAAGGCCTGCTCTTCAGAAATAGTTTCTAATACTAACACAAAACTGTAAGACTATTTATGATTACTAATTTAAATCCCAGAGTGAAAAACCAACACAAAATCTTCATCTTCCTGCCAAATAAAAACTGCATAAATAAAAGTTAAAATAGGCCTTTGGCCTGAACACATACGATATGATTAAGGATAATTCAAATATACTACAGAAAGAAAGTGTTTACCAGAGAATTAGGAAATTTCATCTTCAATTTGGGAAGCACTTGGACGATTTCATCAAATTCTATGAAGGCGAAGGAGACGATGGTGATCATCCCTGCTGTCTGGACACTCCAGTTCCGGTCCAAAGACTCTAGGGCACCAGAGCCATAGAGGGAGAGAGTGTCCCCGTCCACTTCCACGAGGTGCGTGTCTATGACAGACAAGCCTTGGAAAGCACTGCTGAGTCCTGCGTCAACAGCCCTGCAAAGCCCACAGTGCAATTTCAAGGGAAGGTCTTACCATGTGAAATAAATAACAGATGAGGAAAACATACTGCAAAGGTGCTTGATATTTACATTAATTGCCAGAATTATATCCAGAGCACCTTACACTAAATTTCAATAAACTGTTAGTTTTATATATCTTAAATACATATTTAATTAAAAAATAAGAATATTATGACCCACCACAACAAAATCCCACCTTTAATCCCAAATGACATTAATAAAAGATAGCCATTTAATATATCTTTAATACATCATTGGTTCTTTATGTCAATACAAATAGGATTTTGCAATCTATAAAACTATCCAGCTTAAAAAAATGCATTTCACAAAATGTTTCTATAATAAGAGCTATGCAATATAAAAATGTGTACTAAACATACTAGTAACTGTTAAAATATTTTGTGCCTCAGAGGTTGCACTAGGTGGTAACTTTGGCTTTCTATTTTTATGTTTATAATATTAAGTGGTATAGTTATGAGTAATATCAATGAAGACTTCCTCCCTGATTAGAATTTTAAAACAATGGGAGACAACTCATCACATATCTACACTAATTCTCCTCATGTTACTGGACGTGGTAATTGCATTTTCAAAGTAGGAGCCGCATTTTCTATAAAAGGTTACTGCAATGATAGCTACAGGACGAATAAAGATATCTTTGTCCAACTTGAATTTGTACTGTGCATAAAGACACAGCCACGTCCTCTCTCCTACCTCTCAACGTTGTGCTCAGCTTTGTCCTTGAGTCCTTGTGCTGGGATGCTTTTGCCCCCACCACACCTCCTTTGCCTCACGCATGCTGCTGCGCATTCTGCACTCTCCCAACGCCTCCCTGCTCATTCCGTACCATAATCATACACTTATGAACCACCCTCTTCTTCCACACAGCAAATTCATTATGGTGATGGACCATGGCTTTCCCATCTTTGGGGGCCTCCAAGTCCTACTTACAGACTTTTTACAGTGTGTATCTGTTAATTATTAAAGATCTTCAGATTTTTATGATGCTGTGATGTGGGGAAGTAAGAGCTACCAACCATGGCCTTGTCTGCTTACTCCAAAGGGTCTAATTAGTCCTTCATTCACTTGTTTATTCAGTAACAAGCTGGATAACATCAATCTATTCTAAATGAGTAAGCAATCAAGGAAGCACAAAGGATTTCATTTCTACCAGACTCAGGGCTTAAGTGAGGCAGTAACGGAACATTCAATAAGCAATTGTATGTGAAGTCTTAGATGATAGGTATAGAAAGGTGAAGAACGATAACAGCTCAAAATTAGAACATGAATTAGATCCATCTACTGCACTCTGGTTAGTACACTGAGTTAGAAAGAATATATAGTTATTATTGGAATAGGACTAAGGATAGTAGTCAGCAATTTCACTGTCAAATAAAGAAGGCGTGTGTCTACTATAGCAGTGATCACACTGCATTGCAATTACCTAGTGAGTTTTCTGTCTCTCTCACTCAATAGTGTGATCTTTCAGGGCTCAGATTTTGCGACACTGACTACGCTAAAGCCAGCACGCAGCACAGCTCCTAGCACATGCTTTGCTCCTGAATATTTCTTGAATTAATTAATGAGAAAACATTTATGGGTATCTGCTGAATGTTAAGGAAGACGCTCTAGACATAGCTGTCATTTCACCCAAAGCACAGAATCAGTGATGCGGGTGCAGATGCAAAGTCAGCAAGAAGTGAACTCAGGAGAGGTGAGGACACAACAGAGAAGGAAGGTGAAGAAGGAAAAGTAGCTGGCTGTGCACGCGGACCTGACAGCCGAAGGACCAGCAAGACAAGTTTAGTTTTAATGCAATTAAGAGCTATGGCCCCAAAACATAAATAAATAAATCCTTTGGGAAGTGATGTTGTTCTATACCTGTATTTGGAAGTGCGTTAGTTTTCTTTCTCTATGTAATTGAAAATTTAAGAATAGAAACTCCAAAATAAAATGCTTATCAGGGATGGCCAGATAGCTCAGCAGACTAAAGCGCCTGCTTAGGCAGAGAGCTGTGGCTGGGGTTTGATCCCCAGCCTCCCATGCCAGACCCACCCTTGGGGCATGCAGAGATGGCCAACTAAAACTGGGCATGGTAGCATATGCCTATAATCCCAGTGCTTGGGAGGCTGAAAACAGGAGAATCACTACAAGTCTGATCTACATAGTGAGACCCTGTAGATCCTGAACTAAAAATATATTTTAAGAAGACAAAAAATAAAAAATAAAATAAAATGCTTATCATCAGAAAAGGATTATTCATCTTGTATAAATTTTTTCCAAGCAAACTTCTGGGGAAAAAAAGTAAATGAAATAAAAACAAATCTACAGTTAGCAGAATAGTACCATGGTTCAAAGTAAATGTAATGCCCAACTTATACAGGTCATGGACATTTGGTAAGAACAAACGTGAGGCCTGGGCTGCAGACAGGCTCAGCCTTGTCAGCAGGAAACACAGCACCTGTCACACAGTCAGATAATACCTAACTCATTTCAGCTACTTTCTGAATGAGGCTTTTAAGTTTATCCTTCCAATATTATTACCTTGCTTCTATAAAGAGTGTGCTGTGATTTCCATAAAGAAGTAACTTGAAGAGCACGTTAAGCAATGTTTATGTGTTGGGTATTGTCTTTGCAGTTTTCACAATATGTTTGGTAATTTTATGTCCATATCTGATTATAGATAGACATATGTTAATTTGTTAACATTTGCTATAATTCTAATATATATATATATATATATATATATATATATATATATACATATTTGGGCATAGGCCATTAAGCCATCTGAACTGATAAGGACAACCATTGTAGAGCTCATGTGCAAGTTTTTGGATCTACCAAAGTTATTACTTTTACTAGGCTGTGGTTCCAGAACTGTAACTACTCAAATCTCACTCTGCAATCAACCCAATAAACTCAGGGATATACTTTCTAAGCTCAAATGACCTCAATGACTCTTCAGTAGGTATTTGTGGATAGCTTATTATGTGTCAGGTTTTGCACTAGGCACTGGAGATACAAAAATAAATTAAGACATACTTGCCCTCAAAAAGCTACAACTCTGAATGGGGTGAAGTGGAAAGGAAGACAAATACACACATCAAACATAACATAATGTGCTCATTGATGTGTAATGAATATTTAAATCATATGCTGTGGAACACAGAGGAGGGAATGGCTGGGCCGGCTGGTGGGAGCAATCAGGCTTCAAGAGGAAGGAGCATTTGAACTGATCCTTGAGTGATGAAGAGAAGAATCTCATCAGGAGTGAAAGGGCAAACAAAACGAGCAAAGACCCCGAAGGCTGATCATGTGTGACGCACTCATGGAAGCACAACTCCAGTGTGGCTGGAACACTGCAACACTGGACCACAACTGCGTACTGAAATGTCGAAGCGAGTAGGAGCTAGATATAAAGGCTGAAAGGTCAGATTTAGCCCGTAAGCTTGAGGAACAGAAAAAGGTTTTTAAACAGAAAAGTAATAAGATTATATTCAACATATAATTTTGGACAAGTCCACAGTGCCACGCACAGATCCGTATTGAAACTGAGACATATGGATAAAGGAAGGGCCTTGTCTTAGTTACTCTCCTCTCGTTGCTGGGACAAATACCCAACACTCGAAATGAAGGAAGGAAAGGTTTATTTAGCTCACAGCTACTGGAGGTTTCAGTCCATATTCCGCAGGCCTCCAAGCTGAGTAGAACAGGACAGAGAGAATCCAGTTCATGGTGGCATACAGCAAAAAAATGGTGACAGAGGCAACCGACCAACCAGGGCAACAGAGAGAGGGTCTGTTTCCTTGTCTCTCTTACATTACATTCAGGCTCTCTAACTCAGGATATCCACCTCGGACCACACCCATAATCCCAGCAGTACTAAAATCCATAATCCCAGCAGTATTACGCCCCATAATCCCAGTGGATCATGAGTTAGTCTCAAACTCTAGAAGTCCCTGCCTATGACTGCATGAGGCTTTGCGGGGACAACTAGACACAAACCATAACAGGCCTCATTCAGATTGCTGTGTCAGTTAATAGCCTTCGAGGAGGCTATGGCAGCAGATGGCTGGATACAAGGGATCAGTGTAGTAGCGTCAGTTTGTTCATAGGCAGGCATAACAACAACAATAACGAAACAAATGGCATTGGCAAGAAAAGCAGACATTAATTCAACTTCCAGAGCTATCATAATACACAAAGATTAGAAATGACACAGCTATAAAGCCATCTCATACTTAGCTCAACACACTTTAGTGATTATATTAATAAAGAAGAAGACAGACTTATAGATACTTAAGAGAAAATAAAGTAGAGTTAGTAGTGGTTGGCTGGCTATGGAGAAAAAAGGCCAGGGGAGTTAAATGCAACTTACACTTGCAGAGGGGGTAACTGGGTCATCTGGTGCACTTTTTACCTCTGTCTAACCATTTACACTATAAGAAAGTTGGTGTTCCTCTCTGGAAAGTTGCATTTTAAAATTTTGCTTTCCAATAAAGCCCAATAGATTTCTAATTATATTATCTAATTCAAATTTTAATTATATGACATACAGCAGTATGACATCAAGTAGCAATTAGCTTGAAGATCTTTGTCAGCTAACTTCAAGCTCAAGCATTAGTCTATTCATGCTGATCTTTACATATGAGTGAATCAGGAAAATATTCTATGCTGTCTTAATTAGTGCAGAACCTTAAGAAAAGAGAGATGACTAATATAATGCAATAAAGTAAAGAGTTCTGAAATCCAGGCTGAACGTAAAACATGCTCATAAATGTCTTGAAGGAAAAAGACAATATTTCAGAGATTTATGTATATTTTTACCTTTTGACTTTTTATAACAGGCTAGAACAGAAATACTTAAAATCTTTCGGAAGATTCTTTTCCCAGTGAATAAGTGGTGCTGATTCCTATAATAACTTATTTTATGAATTTCTATTACAACATTCATAGGTGTGGAAATTCATTTTATGCATTATATTTTATTATAGTAGTGTTGGCTTGAATACCACAGTGCTCATAGACAGGAAATGACCAAAACTCAGGCAGCTTCACTGCACGCATCCAATGTAAGCAAAGAAGACATTACGCCAAGCGTTTTCCCCTTTCTGCCAGGCTAAAGAAACCTGCAGTATGTCATTTTACTGGAGAGCTGTCCCAAATACAGTGAACAGCGAAATCATTAATGGGATACAGCAAAGTCTTAAAGACTTTCTCCCCTTTACGTGCCTATAACTTTTCATGGACGTTGTTTCCGGGCATTTAGTTACACACTCGTAAGCCAAAGGTCACAGACACTGTTAACACAAGAATTAGCCATTTTCCTGCCACTATGAAATACTAAAGACTATAAATGATTGCTTAAAATGGAAAACCTTATGTAGTATTAAAAAAAACAAATTGAAACACTAAGAGATCTTAGCTAGCTCTCTGACTAGCTTTCCACCTTCAGAAAGAATGAGGCTTATGTCATTCTCAAAAGATACATTTTCACTGTATTTTTAAAGACATACAGAATGTAGTGAAACAACTCCAAACCCTGAAAACTCTTTAGTTTGCATTTGCAGATAAAACAGCAGGTAGACTGAGCACATGTGTTTAAGACATCTTCCTCTAAGATCCCATTAAATAACGGTAAAACAATTGAGAAGGTCTAAGCCCACCAGAAGCACAATAGGCAGGGACTGTTGGCAACAGGAGGACTCAGCACACTTCGAGAAGCTGGAAAGCACAGACTGGTGAGTGGCGAGGAGGAGGGAGAGCTGTAGCCTTCATATGCAAGGAGAGTAAGAACTAGGATGACAGTTGAGCCACTCAAAGGCTCTCTGACGATGGAAGAAGAGTAAGGACAGTCAAGGACAGGAGTGAGTGAGACTGAAAAGGGGTGCTAACTGAAGATCTGAGTGGGGACACTCCTGCCAACAACACCATCAGGAAGAGGGGCATTACAGACAGCAGAAATGGGAAGGATGCTAACAGAACCAGGGGAGCTGGTTATTTGCATCAGAGAAAAAAAAATCAGGTGTTCATATTTCAGGAACTTTTCAAAAACATGATCTAGGGCCTGGGGAGATAGCTCAGTGGTCTAAGCATCTGCCTTGCAAGTGCAAGGACCTGGGTTTGATCTCTGATACCGCATGCTGTGCCACCCCTAGAGCTCCAGGAGTGTTGTGCCAGCCACTGAAACTGGGTGTGGTGGCACATGCCTGTAATTCTAGCACTGGGGAGGCTGAGACAGGAGGATCACTACAAGTCCGAGCTGCATAGTTGAAGACCCTGTACTAAATAAATATATAAAATAGACTAAACATGCACACACACATACACATATACTCTAAATGAGTAAACCATAAAGGAAGAAGTCTACATTTTGGTCTATTCAGCATATAAACAGTATTGAAGTCAAAGGCTTACATAACACTGAGTATGGGAATCATGAGGAAATACGGTAACAAAAACTCAATTCCCCAAAAGCTGCTTTCATAGATACTGAAGTGGATGAAATCCCAGACCAAGAATTTAAAAAACTGACAGTTTAAAATATCAGTGAGATCAAGGAAGAGACAAGTAAGCAGCTGAATAAATCAATAAAATGACCAATGAGTTCACAACAGGTACAAATAAGCAGCTTTATGGACTAAAGAAGACAATGTCAGATATTGAAGACCACATTAATAAAGACAGAGGCTATAGAAAACAAGTAGGAAGAAATTCTACAAGTGAAAACTTCAGTAAATCAAATTAAGAATTTAACAGGAAGCCTCAGTAGTAGGGAAGATGAATCAGAAGAAATATTACTAGGATTTAAAAATCAGGTGGATGTACTAGAACATTCAATCAGGGATAATGAAAAGAGAGTAAGAAACAAAGAAAAGATTACCCAAGAGCTCAAAGGTAACTCTAAATGGACAAATTTAAGAATCATTGGCCTTGTAGAAAGTGTCAAAATACAGCCCAGTGGCACAAAGTATTTTCTCAGAAAAATCATTTTAAAAAACTTCTCAAGCCTGAGGAATGAGGTAACAGAAACGGAATTTGAGCCAGGTACCCAGGTAAAGGAAACATTCAGGACCCGAAGCTGACAAAACCAGAAAAGAACCTTTCTACATGCATCATAGTCAAATTCTAGAAATTCCAAACAAAGAGAAAATATTACCTGTTAAGAGAGGCACCGAATCACACAGGAAAATCCATCAGAGGAGCAACAGATTTCTCAAGACGAACCTAGGAGCCCAGGAGATAGCTCCGTGGCACAAGTGGCTGCCTGGCAAGTGCAAGGTCATGAGTTTGAACCCTGGTCCCACCAAAAAAAAAAAAAAAAGAGGAACCTTAAAGGCTGGAAAAGGTTGCAATGAAGCTTTTCAAATTCTACAAGAAAATAACTGGCAATCCATTTGCTATGTCTTGTCAGGCTATCTCTCAAAAATGAAAAGAGAAATGAAGACCTTCCATGATAAGGAGAAGCTATAAAAATTCATGACCACCAAGCCAGCATTGCATAATATTTGAGGAAATCCTAAACAGAGACAGAGAAAAACAACCATAGTGCCAAGAGAAAGAGTAAGTCTCACTGGGAAAGTCTGTACAAATAAGCAAACACAAGACAGAAACTATGCTGGAGCAGCTGTGGGGACTGGGGGTGGGAGGCAGGGTAGTAAAAAGGAGGCTTCTACATTGTTGGTGGGAAGTAAACTAGTACAAACACTATGGAAATCAGTAGGGAGATTCCTCATAGAACAAAAACTAGGAATTCCATTCAATGCAGCTAGTCCTCTTCTAGATATATTCCCCAGGGGCTGGGGACATAGCTCAGTAGAATATGTGCTTGCCTGGCAAAAGCAAGGACCTGAGTTCAATTCCCGGTCCCACCAAAAAAAAAAAAAAAAAAAAAAAAAAAAAAAAAAAAAAAAAAAAAAAAAAAAAAAAAAAAAAAAAAAAAAAAAAAA